>JANTPZ010115106.1:0-24607 GCA_025593235.1 Vachellia pachyceras
GCTAGATCAAAACCTAGCTACTTCAAGAACAACCAGGGGTTAATGTTTGTGATCATCAGATGAGACTGCAATTTATACTTGAGATTTTAGTGCTAATTAAGGTCCCACGTGCGATCATTTTCAATTGCATTAATGCTTATGAATACGAGATAAGGTTTTGGCACACTAGGAGATGTCTATTAGGATGCATCCAAATGAGGAAGGTCCAGTTTGTTGACTTTGGTAAAATTTTCTCACAACCATATATTCCTTCAAAAGCTATAAGCTGATTCCTCAAAGGAAAAGGGCATTGGTCGTGATTAGACAACACTAAAAACAAATCGAACTAATATATAATTAAATAGATGGGAATCTTCAATATGATGCAAGTCAATTATCAATTTACCCTGTTTTATTAAGAAACTGTTTAATCCACTAACTTAAATATGGCTTCGCTGATGTGTACATCTTCTCAACCACATCTTTATTTATTGCTTATCTTTCGCTTAAAGGATCTATGGGCGTCAAAAACGTTCATGGCTTGCTGCACATAATTTTGTATACGCACGGCCTACTAAAAGCAATTATATTAAAAGTTTTGTGAAATACTAAATATGAAAACTTTCAAAAGGAATTCGAATTTAATTTGCTACATTGAAAGGGACTAACCCTTTTCGCTAACCCAAATCTATTGGTAAGTATAGGCCATTTTTCCTTTGATTGAAGAGCAAGGTCATCAATGTTCTCTAACCTATTCACTGTAAGCGAATTGTACAAACAAATCTCTGATATTCACAAAACCACCTTCTAGGTAACCATATCAAAATATACAGGGAGGCAAAAAAAAGACATCTTTAAATGGTATTCATAATTGACCTACACAGCAAATTTCTCATTTGAATTTCAATATCATAATCCAAACATGCATTATTCGTATATGAGGAACACTGTTAAGTAAGTTTATTTAACGAACAAAATGGTTTGTTCCTTCACGAATAACAAACCGCCTTCATGAATATGGTTGGGCAAAAAAAAATTAACAAACAAAATGAACAACAAACCCCCTTCATGAATATTGTTCCACATATTTATATCTTTCTAATAGTGGTAATTAGGAAAAATTTTAGGATTAGAGTCTGAGGTAAATATTAATAGAAGGCCATAGAAATTTAGAAGGGATGAATAATTAAATTTTATCGGTTTAAATTTGTAATTTGATTGCCATGAAAATTTAAAATTAATATTTTATTGAAAAGTTTACGATTTATTTTATATAGGGTATTTGAACTGACTAAATTTGGTTAAATGATTTATATGGTTTACTAAGGATATTATTGAAGTTTTAATCAGTTTAGAATGTTGAATTGATGGCTTTTAAATTGAATTTTTTTTACAATGAATAAAATCGAGGTTAATTTGTAATTCAAATGAATTGTTTGGGCTAAGGAAAATATTTGAAATTTTGAATTCAGGTTAGAATAAATAAATGGGATTTTAGGATTGAAGTGAAAATTTTGGGTAGTTATAGTTATTTCAAAACTTTAAACTTATATAAATAAGTTAATTATTTAATTTATGTATTAAATTGTGTCTACATAAATTATGTAGATTACCTTGTTCCTTGGAGTTTGCAAGTGTTCGTTTTCTTTTCAAGTTGTGAGGTTAAACTTGGAGTTGAAATAACCATATATCTTATTTCGTATTAAAATTAGAGCAATTACACACTTGTGATCTACTGAATATTACTGTTTTCCCATATATACTCCTATACAACAAAGACATAACATGCATATCAGAAGAGATATTCACTTCAATGCTTTCCAACACACACACACACACACACACATTTTTATTAAGAAGATACATATCTAAACCTCTCCTCCATCAACAGCAACAGTAAAGTAGAAAGAAAAATGAAAGGAGAATCACCTTGTAGCCCAGTAGTATGGATACTTCCATGTAAGTGCGTGGGAAGTTATGATTTATGTCCTGTTTGTAACTTCAGGCCGTTGATTTCTCCCCCTCTGATTCCAAAAAAAAAAATAGGGAAAGGAAAAGGAAAAAGAAACACAAAGATCTAGTCCCTCCATTATATTGCCAGAATCTCTAAGTATGTATATGTATGTGTGTGCCCGCGCGCGCTTCACTTTGGGCAGTATATTAGTGTGCAGTATTGTTTTATTTCTCCCACGATGCCTGAGATCACCTGGATGACAACCACAAGCTTGCTCATCAGTGTCCATCATCATAGCCGATGGAGGCTCTTTGTTCGCCTTCCTCCTTGATGTTAACTTGCAGAACAAGGAAGAGAATAAAGTTAAACAGTAAGACTGATTTGGTAGCAGCTGCCATGACTGATAAATCTAGTAGTAGCTTATGAAAGATTTAGTACACAGTAATTGTTGTTGGTGATAATCATCAGGTAAGAAGTGCTATTTATAACCTCGGACACTTCTAATAAAGGTCCCAAGTGCAATTATATAAAATCAGTTTTTGGTTCCCGCAGAGAGGTGTCCCTGCTAGATTGCATGTTAATGGAATCAATGAGAGAGGAGGATCATGCCAACAGAAATTTTTTTATATTGAAAAGTTTGGTTTAAAGTATACTTTTAGTCCTCTATGTTTATGTTAAGTTTCACTTTAGTCCTTTAAGTTTAAAAAATGCACTTTTAGTCCCTCAAACTTAACGCCGTTAATCTCTCTTAACGGAAATTGCTGACTTATCAAACTTAACGCTATTATTTTAAATCTTTTTTTATTTTACACAATTTAAAATATCAAATTTATTATATTATTAAAATTAAAATGTGAGTATGCTTTGTCAATGTTTTATTACACAGTCATCAATTAAATTCAATGAGTCAACAATTTCCGTTAAGAAAAACTAACGGCGTTAAGTTTGAGAAACTAAAAGTGTACTTTTTAAACTTAAATGACTAAAATGAAACTTGGCGCAAACATAAAGAACCAAAAATATACTTTAGCTGAAAAGTTTGTGAGATGAGTTCAGGTTTCATTAAGGTGAGGATATGCATCCAGGCGCACAGAGTATTCACATAAGTGCTTACAAATTATTAATCAACAAGATCGTCACATTGTGAGATTTGAACTCAAACCTTATATGTTGCTAACCAGATTAATCTTTTGTTTGCATGCTGACTTAATTTATTCCCATAATTAATATTTTATGTAATGAGATATCAGTATTTTTTTTATTAAACAAAGGTGGAAAATACGGGTCACAAAACATAAACTCAATAATCCTAGCATTCACATGTCGATCGCTGCTGCAAAAACGTTCCTGCCTCATTAATTAACATAGTTACTAAAAGTCTGAAGTAAAATTTTGAAAAAAAGAATACTAATATTTTGGCAAATAAAAAGGATTACAAGAGTTGAGGTAGGCTATGGCTGCATGAGAGTATTGGAAAAGCAAGTGAGTTAATTAATTCAAGTTATCGAGACTCCATAATTGTTTGGCAATTCGTTTACAACTCTCAAAAGCACGTTCAACAGTGTTTTTCCGCAAAACGAGATAATCTCATTCACATATTTACCCCGGCTTGCGTAAAAGTACTTCTACACCGCGTTCCCAAACGAGCCTACTAGTAACATAAATTGGTTTGAATAATATTATAAATATGCATTGCTTGTGGTATATGTTTTTGCATATTTTCGCTTTAAGAATATCCTAATTACTCTCATTGGAACTTGTTCGACAAATTAAAAATAAGCTTCATGTAAAAAATTGCAACTGGGGTTCAAGAATTTAATATGAAGTGGGTCAAACAGTGTATGTATATCCATCAGAAAAGTTAATTAAGAAAATATATTTGTGAAGTCAGGTGCACTAGCATTGATTGTTTTATAGAAATGTTAATTAAGAAAAGATATTTTGAGTGGAAAGTTGTAAGGATACGCTTCTAGCTTTATAAAAGATAGCTAGATTTATCAAAAGGTGAATATCATTTTTAGTGTTCAAAATTTGCATGAATTTTGATGGAGTCCTTCAAATTTCATAAGAATTTAAATGTTTAACAATGTTAATTAATGTCACTAAAAGTATAGGGATTAAACCAAAATTAGTCAAAAGTATATAGAGACCAAAAGTTTTTTGTTTTAGTCTATATATTTTTTAACGGACTCTGGTTTTGGTCTTACACTAACAGCGATAATTATAAAATTATAGGGTCAAAACCATATGTTTGAAACTTGATAAACTAAAAGCAAAATTCATCCAAATTTGAGTGACTAAAAATTATACTAACCCATTATCAAAGGATACTTAATTGCCATGGGCTGTGAAAATTAGGTAAGCCAACTTAACAGAAGAGATAGCGTGTACAATAAAAATGGATTACATGTAATTATGATATGAATTACCAATTCAGATGTTTAATTAAGCTTATGTAATTAAAAGAAATTATATTTTGCAATGCTGATTCCATCAAGTACATATGCTGCATGTATTAGGATTATATTGCTGGGATATATGAATGAGAATTATGTGAGAATTTATAAAAGGACATATTTGCCCTTACCTCCTCCATAGCCCTCCACTTAACCACTCATATTCAATCAATGCAGTGCACAAAAGTGGAATTTTTATTTTTATATTAATTTATTAAAATATTAATAATATATTTTATTATCATATTTTTAAATATCATACCAAATAAACTCGTGAGATTTCCATTACATTCTATTAAAGTGCGGAGTCCACAAAATGATGGAATCATTCGTCACGTTTTGTAGGACACTTTTTACAGGAGTTTTACCGTCTTCCAAAATGATAGTTATTTTGCAACTCTGTAGAGTAGTAATTACTTTATTCTTAAGTTATCCTTCTTAACAATTTCTAATCACTATATCTTTCTAAAATTTATATTTTTATTAAAAGTAAATTAAAAAGTAAAATAAATTTTAAAAATTTTAGTGATATAACTAATTATTTTAAATTTCGATGTGTAGTTAAAAGTAACTTTTTTTGAAAAAAAATACTAAAATATTTCAGAAAGGCGTGTATGTTTTAAAAATAGATAAGATATTAAAAAAATCCCACCTATAAAAGTATATATAGTCCAAGATAATCTCAAATACAACTTTCCTTTCAATTTTCAATGTTCATTAACCCTTTTTACTGAGACACATAATATTCATTTGAATCCCCTAATTGTACCTTTACATAATACTTTTACTTTGCTTACTCTTGTAATGCTTATAGGCTTAAGTTCGTAAACTGTTTGGGTTTGGATTCTTTTTCATCAGCAATTACAAATTCTTAAGAAAAATCTTAACTCATACTTTATTTTATTTATAAAACAGATTTCTTTTGGCCAATCCACATATAAGTAATTGATAAGTCCATATTTTGCATGAAGAAATTTCACTTAATATTGACCTCTTGGTATGTTATTTGAGCTTAAATGAGTCAATTAGAGGATATTTGTGTTGATAAGAGATTAAAGGAATTAATGCTAAGTTTGAGATATTTGATCAATTCTTGAGTCATTATTTCAAATGCACAAGATTATATCATGTTTGTGTTAATATGTAGGACATTGGACATTGGGGAGTTAATGCTGAGGGATCAAAGCTTCATGATACTCTCTGTGCCACTTGCTTCAGCCAACAAACATCTTGGCTGAAGCCAACGAAGTCCTGACGCTCTCTGTGCCACATGCTTCAACCAACAAGTTTTTTGGCTGAAGCCAACGTCCATACAGCTGCAATATACCACGTGTGTAACTAACTAAACAGTGGGCCCAAATAAATCCAATGGAATCAGTTAGGTTTGAACGGAAAATGAACAGGAAAGCAACATATGGTTGGAAGCAAAAAAAACACCCTTTGAACTAGATGATCTCTTTATCTAGGGGTTGCGGATCTGAGGCCGACACATCATTCCATCAGCAGAGATTTTTACAAGATTCGCTCCATTCACTCCATCCTTCCAGAACCACTCAGCTCTGCCACCGTGAGGAGCGATCGCTTCTCTCCATCTCCAGCCTCCATCATTTCAGTCATTGCCCGAGCACACCATTACGCATCTAGAAAATTCATTGACTGGACTTCACTTGGTTTTCTCCTGAACAGCACGCCTTAGGGAATTCATTAGAGACTGCTCAACTTGATCCCATCAGATCGCCTCTCCGTCACACTTCTGCTGGGATATCAGTTCATCCGTCTCCTTCACCATCATTGTGCCACCACGATCTCTGTTTCTGGCCAATCCAACCTTCCTATTCATAAACTTCAACTTCTGTTCCAGATAATCGCCATTGTTTGTCACCATCAGCTCCTGTCTCGTTATCCTCATCCTGATCGCTTGATGGCTGAGAACAACAATACCCCTGCTGCTGCTGTTGAAGCTTCTATGTCCAGCTAATTCATCCATCTTCCCAGGAGTTTCAGCCGAGCCAGAGCTTCAATTTAGACTGGGAGTCCTTTGTATCTCATATATATCTTTCTAGAATCATGTTTCTTGAGTTGAATCATAAGATTGTATACGATTTTGTGTCTGATTCAGAGACTCCTTTCTCCGTTATTTTACATGACGTGATTAGGTTGTAATTGTTTAGAGATAATCTTCTTGATCTATATTAGCTTCAGTTTAATCTTGACGTGATATCGTTCCGGATTGAATGTTGTGATTGATTCATTGAGTAATGTTGATTGACATTGTTTTTGGAAGTGGCTGAGCATTTACATTCCTATCTGGTTATAAGATAATGTGAGAAATAATTGATTTTCTCATACAAGGAACTCAAGAAAATTTAGAAGTCAATGAAGGCAGAAGCTATAATTCCTTGGAAGTGTTATTAACATCAGTTCATTCTCTTATTCACACCGTGCTATATTTCAATTTGATTGACAAGAAAAGTGAAATAAAGAATAGGTTAGATAGTGCCTTAGACCTAGCATTGTGATGATAGAACCACTCTTTCTTAATTTTTGTGAAATAAATTGCTAATTAATTACTAAGAGACACTCAAGCTCCTTAGAGATCGATCTCGAGATTGTGTCACTATCTGCATAGTTTGAGTATTAAATTTGACCTTTAAACGACTAGAGATCAGTAATAATCCAAATTCACTAAGTACTCAAATCAATCATATAATATATTTTTGAATTAATATAGCCTTTATTCCTTCAAGTTTGCTATGATTTTGGTTTTAGTTAAGTTTTAAATCATGGGTTTTGATAATTCAAAAAGTAAAATGGTTAATATTTTAATTAAATTATAGGGATAAATGTTTTAAACATAATAAAATTGCAGGGACCAAAATTAAAATGAGAATAAACTTTAAGGACAAAAAATTGTACTAACCCTATAAACTTTAAGTTTTAAATGGTTTTAATCATCCCTTCCAAGCTTAGTTGTACAGCAGATGGTACATAATTGAAATATTCATAATTATCTCGGAAGAAAATGATTTGCAACAAAACAAATTCATTTTATATAAAGACTCATGTAAATGCATCTTATCTCACATTAAAAGCAAGTACATATATACCTCTTTAGCTTGCAAACAATACTCCCTCTGAATCTTTCACGTAAAATCCGCTTTAGAGAAGAAATCTAACTAAGTAGATTTTATATCATCGATAAGTGAGTACTATACATTTGATATATATGTACTATTATACAAGAAAGCCATGACATATAATGAAGAGACATTCACTTAAGACTTCCCAACACATACCAATTTTAACGAGATTGACACCCCAGACTCTCCTTCATCTGCAACAGTAGTAGAAAGAAGGAAATAAAAATATAGGAACACAAACACACACATCATCATCATCATCATCATCGTTCCTAGATTTTCTGAACATCCCTCTTCTCTCTCCACTATAATAGTCCAGTAACTGTTCAGGAACTTGCTGGTGGTGTCGCAAGCCAATGCCGCCGCAACGTGGCACACAAGGCCGTCTTTCACGCCATCTCCAGCAAGGGTTAAGACCGCAAAATCTTGGACGATAGTCATAATCTTGCTCGTTATATGATTCTGTGGAGATTCTTGGCTCATTGATGCTGCCACTGGATCCGTGTTAAATTGCAGAGGAAGAAAGAGAGCAAAGGTTAATAATAATATGATTGATTTCTTAGTCATGGTAACAAAACACTAGTGAGAGAGAGAGAGAGACTAGCAGTGATTGTCGTTGGTGATATGATCATCCGCTTAATATCTGGCTGCTACTTATAATCTGAGAGACTAGCTATAAAGGTCCCACGTGAGAAAATAGGAAAATAAGTTTGTGGTTCACCCTGACGGAAACTAAGAAGGGCATATTGGTCGATCGTGCTTGTGATAAGACAACACTAAGAACCATTTGTGGTCATATATATAGGGATTTAAAATATGCAATGTATTGCAACTGACCAAGTTTTAAAAAGCAAATGCTTCTTCCACTAACGTAATTATTAATATAAATGTTCGACATGGGCTTCCTTCCGATGTGGAGAAGGGCTCAATCTTTGAATTTCGAACCCTATTTGTTTTTCACTTGTTAAAGTAGAGAGGGCCAAGTTAGGGTAAGGGGAGAGAGGTCTACTTCAGAGAAACATATCATAGTCATTTGACAGGAAAGAAAAGAGAAAACTATTAAATTTCAGCATATTCTCGTAGCAGTCTCGGTAAAAGAATTTTTGCACACTTGAAATTAGGTTAACAGGTTCATAACATTGAGTTCGACGTTTTCAATGTTGGATCATCGATTCATTTTCTATTGTGAGGGTTATTGAGTTCTCCGTGTTGCAATAATCCAACAATAGACTGCATATTACACTTATTTGTTGTGCCATTATTTCTTGTCCTGACTCAATTTATAAAGTGATCTACTTAGGCTTAAGAAATTAAGTAGTCTCAATTAGGTATCATGGACTAGTATATACTGAGGTCCAATTTCCTAGCTCATATTATTGATGGACTGAATACTAGGTCATTTATAAATAAAGGGCTATGATCCCCGGATTGTTAAGGTTATTGAAAATTGTCGCCTTACTTCCCCATCTGTAGATGACTCCTCTTCTCCAATAATAATAACCTAGTTGATCAACCCGTTCCAGCACCACATCCATGAATTCAGGTACGCTTACGTAATACTTTAGAATATTTCATTGAACCCATATGTCTTTTTAAAACCCATCAAATGGCATCAGAGCTAACATATTAATAAGTTCCTTGGAATATCTCCTTTCCAACTTTTAAGTTATCTCTTGAGTTGGTTCTTTCTTAGATTATTCGATTGGATTTTTCTTTGAAATTATAGTTTTAAGATAATTAGTGGTGAAATATAGAAATTTGAAATGTTGCTGGATTTTTGAAATGTTGCTTTTCTCCTTCACGTGGCTTCTTCTTGCCTCATCTCCTCGCCACCATCTTCTATGCCCAGGTGTTCTTTTAATGTATGTGTGGGGAGGCATTTTGAACTCAAGTTCAATGGCCATCTCCCAGAACGAACTAGAGATGGGAATGCGGGTTGGGCCCGCAACCCGCCAAAAGTTGGCGGGCTGATTCTAGCCCGCCACCTCTAACCCACGGGATAGGCGGGTTGAGCCCGCAGTTTTTTTTAAAAAATTATTATATATATTTTTATTTTTTTCAATCCCAATATTTTTTACAAAAGAAAAGGTAAGATTAAATTCTATTTTTAGGAAATTATTGAATACTTATTGATAGGATGGGAAAGAGAATCATGAAATTATGCAATCTTATAGGAAAAAATAGGGTAAAAAATGAAAAAAAAATTATTTTTATAAAAAAATAAATGAAAAAAGTTGACGAGTTGGCAGGCTCGGGTTGGGGATTCCCAGCCCACCAACCCGTGCGGGCCAGCCCGCATTACCAACCCTAGAGTTAACCTAAGGCATTTTTCTATATTTTTATTTTTTTGTTCTGTTGGGCCTGCGTTTTTCTGATATTTTGGGGCCTACAGTTTTAAAAAAAGGGAAAATGTCCAAATTTTTTTCTTTTCTGAAAATTCTCTCATGGGCCCTTCATGTTTATAATTTATTTCCATAAACATTTTATCAATTATTTTGAATTGTTTACATTAAGAAAAATATTTTGTACATATTTTATGTTATGATTATTCTCAACATATGTGCAATTAAGGTATTATGAGATTGACAATAAATTTTAAATAATTTTCAAAGGCTTTTGTGCCCATTTTAAGTTCTTTATCTTTTATACTAATTAAATATATTGACACAACATCACACTAAAGTGTGCTTTCCTGTTAAAATTATTTATGAGGCATATTAGATGTTATTAGTGATCTTATAATTTCATACGAGTATTCAATTGGCCTAACTGAAGATTGATGCTTGGCAAAAATATATAGGCACCTATGATAATAAATATGTGACAATTCTTTGGTATATTCATATAAACAATAATATGTTCCAAATAACAATTATTGTTTGGCAGATATGATCAATATTTGATCATTACAACAAGATGCCACTGACAGTTAATATTATTATCCAAAGATAAAATATTGATGTTGTTATAGGTATCTTGTGATGAGATTACATTTATTTGAATTTATTGCTATTACCGTTTATGTCGATTTCTAATTATATATTTATTCTTTGTTCTTTTTAGCTTTGGTTTCATCTATATATGCAAATTTGAATTCCATTCCAGTTTTGAATGGAACAAATTTCAAGAATTGGAAAGATAACATTCACTACTAGAAAAATCAGAATTAGCGACAGAAAATGTCCGTCGCTAAATCCGTCGCTAAAATGAGGGTCGCTAAATTTAGCGACGGATTTAGTGACGGAATTGTCCGTCGCTAAATCCATCGCTAAATTAGAGACGGAATTTTCCCTCGCTAAATGAGTAATATTCTGTCGCTAAATTTGACAAATCTGTCACTAAATTGGTTATATTTCCGTCGTTAAATTTGACAATTCTGTCGTTAAATGGGTTATATTCCTCACTAAATGAGTTATATTCTATCGCTAAATGGGCTATATTTCACCATTAAATTTGACAATTTCGTCGCTAAATGTCTCACTGATTTTAAATATAAATCAACTACGCATTATAAACAAATTCTATTCAATCACACAATTGACCCAAAAATCAAATTTTAAATAGTAATATTAAGTACATAGTATCTTTAATCATAAACATACATTCCAATGTCTGAAAAAAGTCAAAGTTAAAAAAATACATATAAAAGTTAAGAGTCAAACAATACAATCATTGTTAAATGATTTGGATTTGGTTGCTTGGAAGAATTTGAAGAACTAGCTCTAGAGGGTTCATTGTTGCATCCTGGAATCTCTGTATCCACATTAGGATTTTCTCTACTTGACTATGCTCTAAGAACTTTAATTTGATTCTCCTTTTCTACATAATCATCCTTGTCAATGTTGCTACAATTTGACAAACTCCTCAAATGAGATGTACCCTGCATATTTTGCATGTATGCACTCAGCTTCCAAAAATTCTAAACAACAGAGTTATATATACCAACCCTTTAACCAGCATTCACCTCTGTATATACTCTAGCAAAACCACTCAAGAATGCACAACTACAATTCAAGATGTAAATCAGTAATGAGTCATATAAAGCACAACTGCAATTCACATGACACAAAAACTACAGGATACCAGTCAACAGAGGCAGCGATGTATAAGGGATAAACAAGCTCAGGGGCTAGCTCCATAGCTTGGATGACATTCAAAAATTAGCAAAATTAGATAGCATTTATAAACAAGCTCAGGGGCTATACCAAGAAAAATTAGCAAAAGAAATAGAAAAAGTAAGAATAAAATATCATCCAAAAGGAGCCTAAAAAAGAATCAGATAGCATTTAAATTAACAATACAACAAATCATCTTGATGTCATTGCTCTCGACAAAAATATTACAAGTCTATTTCAAATCCGCCAAACCAAATCACAATGTAGAAGATGAATATTTGTTTCCAGAACTTCTACATCACACAAATACCTAATGATATTGAGCTTTCAAGTCTTTAGTAGATTACTTACATTAAATATTATTTATGTCAAGAACTATATTCCAAACAACAAACTATATTTCAAAAGGAGCCTTTATTTAGACATGTTCAAAAGTTTGGATGCAAAGCCTAACAAACATACCCTGTTACAAAATCTTCTTGGGGATGTAAATAATACTCAAGTTTCATGTACTGTGCGTAAATAAATAATAACCTGAAAGTTGCAAGCTCTTTGTTTTATTCAGAAAGAAGGTCCTGACTCTTGTTTGGCCCAAGGCTAACAGAATATAAAAGGAAATCAGCATAATATATCAATAACTCATGACAAAGAAAGGGCATTTGACAAACCGCTTCATTTTCTAATTTAATAGCATGAAGCTCTCTGTCTTTCTCTTCCATCCTCCCTTCCAGCTCGTGTATCCTGTGCTCTCTATCAAGGAGTTGCTCTTGCAAAACCATATCAATAAATTTAGAACAGACTCATAATGACCAACCGGCTAAAAGCATTACATTCAAATATGTAACCCAATTCAAGCTTTTTTTTTCTAAGTTGAAGTTCTGAAAAACATTTTATTGAGCACAAAAATTCAAACTTTGGTGTACAAACAAATATTAAAATGTGTACAAGTGGGCAAAACATAATACTTGAAGCTTGCTGGTAGTTTTAGCATGCTCCTTGAGTTGAGCATTAAAGCTGTTTTACATTACCATTATTCCAGTTCTTGCAATTGTTTGAGCTCTCAACTCAATCTCCACACGCCCTAGCTCTTCTCTTTGCCTAGCAATATTGTGAATTCGTTGCTGCATGATATCACTGTCTACTGTCCCATCCACTGTTATTGAAACAAAATCAACATCAAGAGGCTCTCTCCCTTGCTGCACCTTAAAAAAAGGAAACTATCTTCACACTCCTAGATCCCCAATACTAAAAGGAAGTTATATTGTTCCATGAGACAATAAATTGTTGATTATCTTCAAAATCCTAAACCCTAAACACCTTTGTACGTCCATTTTCACTTTCCATTTTTGGATGGCAAACAACAACTCCCAAGATCTCACTCTGGAATTTCTTAAGTATTGTTCGTGTGTACAATGGTGCCATTTTTTTTCAAAAGGTGAGGGAGATTTTAATGTGATAGTTCCAGTCTGAAAATTTAATGTGATGTTATCTTCAGAACAACCTTTCACACACGCATACATGTATAACCCACAAGCTTATGCTTTTTTATGCATTTGTGTGAGGAGGAGAGAGATAGATAGAAGAGTCTGTGGGATTTACCTTGTCCAGAGCAATATGGTTTATGCTAGCAAGCTAAGCGTTCCAACACATCTCCACCTCTAATGAGATGTCCTTTGGCACAAAGTGTTCTAACCAGTTTTCAGTCAGCAAGTGCTTTGAAAATGGAGAGAAATGCATAAATGAAGATGGAGAGAAATGCAGAAACAAATATATATATATATATATATATAAACAAAGGAAAGAAAGGTCCAGAAACTATCAACAACCACAAATACTTCATATTAGCCATTTTATAGGCATGAAGCAACTTGCTTTTAAATTTTTCTGAAGAAGTTGAACCAACCAAAAGGACTCACTATCTAAATTATAAACAATAAACAAGCTTACATCAATACAAATACACAAGGATTGAAGTAATTAAACCTTGTGCACATGTGTGTTCATGTAAAAAATAAAGATAACATGCCTAATAAGGTGCCAACTAGGATTGATGTGGGTGTGGTAAGGCCCAACACACAAGGATCAATTTTCCTCAACTTCTCTAGCAACAATCAATTATACAAAAAGGATTAGTTTCTCAAGAATAAAGGACCAAAAACAAAGAACCATTGCAATTGTTAAAAGGTGAGCCTCAACCTTTTTCTGTGTCTTTTTCCTTCATGTTGCTTCTTTAACATCTACAACAATTCATCATATGGAATGCATCAGTTTCCCCATAATACAGATTGGAAAACGAAAAAACATTATAGTATAAAGGTAAGCCTCAGCCTTTCCTTTTGTTTATTCTTTTTCATCGTGTTCTTTCTTTAATCTCTCCTGCAACAACCCATTATATAAAATGGATCAAATTCTAAAGAATAAAGCAACTCAAACAACACACTAAGTCATAGACTAACAAAATCAGTCCTCCCTCTATCCCCTGCTTCAGAGGTTCATAGTTCAGAGAACAATAAAATGAGATTCATTGCAACAGAGCAATTCAAGTTAGAATAGCATAGTCAATGATGATACCATGAACATGTTGAAAATAGAGCAATTCAAGTCAGAATAGCATAATTAATGATGATGCCATGAACATGTTGAAAGACAAATGCTTTTGGAAATAGAAACTCCTCACTTTGTCATGGTCTATAAGGTCAACATATGTGTACATATCCCCTTTTACTTAACTCTGCAAGACCTTCATCTTGTGCCACTTGAGACCAACATATGGGCATTCTCATCAACATTCTATATCATTTTGTCCTCACCACCTTATTGTTCCTCTAATGTCATTTTATCTCTTCTTTTGCCACCTACTCCATCAAAATTTGTACCTAAGCTCCCCTCACCTGATGAGCTTGGACAAACGAGAGGAAGTCGCTGTCTGTTTTGCAAGTGGTCAAGCTACATGACAAAAAGCACTTGGAAAGAGCTACCTATCCTACGAAGATGAAGATGAAAATGCACGGATATGAAGATGATGAGATGACGACCCACTGAGATGAAAGTGAAGACACACGAAGAGACAGCTTCAGCAACATGGAGAAGAGACCAGACGGAGTGGCTGAGCTCTTGCACGGAGTTGCCGAGCTCTCGCTCCATACGAGGTGGCCGAGCTCTTGCTCTGTTAGGGCTTGGGGATTTTAGAGACAGCTCTCTCTCGTTTGGTTAAGGCTTGGTGTCTTCGGGCAGCGGCAGCAAGATTTGGTGAAGTGATATCATGGTGCCTTCGCCTTGGGGACTTTCAAATGGAAAGTTGGTGCAATTTTAGACTTCAGAATTGAAAATTAGGGCAATTAGAAAAAAAGAGTGAAAGCGGGAGGGAAGGAAATTGAAGTTAGAGGGAAAGAAATTTTGTGTGCTAGCCCTCTAAACTTTAAACAATAAAAGAAATAAATTGAAAAAAAAAACTAAATATATTAACTCTCTTATCCCTTTAAAATTTCATACTAAAAATTAGTATGGATAACTCAATATCATAGTAAAAAAAATTTCTCACTAATTTGGAAAATTAGAGATGAATAAAATATTTCTCGCTAAATTCCTCGCTAATTGGGTATTTTAAAGAGGAATATCTAAGTCGTCGCTAATTTTCTTTGCTAATTTAAAAAATTAAATAGGAATATAATATTCCCCGTTAAATTCCTCGCTAATTAGACATTTTAGAGAGGAATATCCAAGTCGTTGCTAATTTTCCTCGCTAATTTAAAAAATTAGAGAGGAATTTAATATTCCTCGTTAAATTCCTCGCTAATTGGGCATTTTAGAGAGGAATATCCAAGTCGTCACTAATTTTTCTCGCTAATTTGGGCATTAGAGATGAATTTAATATTCCTCGTTAAATTCCTCACTAATTGGACTATTTAGAGAGGAATTTCAAAGTTGTCGCTAATTTTCCTCGCTAATTTGTGATTTTTTAGTAGTGATTATGATAATTCTGGAATACATGGACTTGGACTTTGCATTTAGGACTGATCCTCCCCCTCCTCTTACGAATGAAAGTACTTTAGAAACATGGAGGTATTTTGATAAGTGGGAGCAATCAAATCACATGAGTCTTATAATCATAAAGCGTAGCATCCCAGGAGCCTTTTGAGGCGCTATTGCTTATTAGTATTCTCAATGCTAAGGATTATCTTGCCGAAATTGAAAAACGCTTTATAAAAAGCGATAAGGCAGAAACAAGCATGATTTTACAACGCTTAATTTCTATCAAATATAAGAGAATACATTATAGAAATTTTCCACATAGCTGTAAAACTTAAGGAATTAAAACTTGAGCTATTTGATGATCTTTTGGCACAGTTGGCGATTATTTATCTTCCTGACAATATAGCATTCAGATCAGTTATAACTACCTAAAAGAAAAATGGACTCTCAATGAACTCATATCCTATCTTGTGCAAGAAGAGAGACTGAAATATGACAGCTCTCATAATGCCAATGTGGTTAGCACCTCTAGAAGGAAGGGCATAAGAGAACGTTTCCAAAGTCTACAAAGGGTTCTATTCAAAAGAAACACAGTAAAGAATCCTCACAATGAGGTAAATGGGTGCCCCTAGACATGTTTAAAATTTTCAAGACTGAAGTTGAAAATTGTAACACCTCATATTTTCCTCCTATATCCTTATATTAGATCACTTTTGAATCACTCTTGAGCCTTGGATACTGAAATTGGGCTTTTTATGTGAACTTGAATTTTCAAAAACGAAAAAAAATGTTGTTACTGTTCACTGGCCCATTTTCCAGATTTCTATTCCAACTTTGAAAATTCATAATTAATTCTAGAAAAATTGAAATTGAGTGGTTCTAATTTTTAAATTTAGCTTACTGAGTGATCTGTAGGAGAAAAATACTCATTGGCCCGAAAATTTCCCATTTGAATCAGTTTATTCTAAAAACCCACACTGCTCAAATGGTCATTTTCCAGTTTTCCAGTTTTTTTACCTTAAACTTTGGAAAATCATATCTCTTAATGTACACATCCAAATTTCGTAAAATTTATATCATTTTAAAGATTAGGATGTGTAGTATTTAAATGGAAAGTTTCAGCTTAATCGGAGCATGTTTACTATTTTTAATTTCCACATGACACAGGTCAGTTTCTAGGGCCTTTGGAACCCTCTTGTCTTGGAAACTTGATTTTTCTTGTAAAATTTTATGAAACCTCTTTTGCCATGTGATTTCCTTTCATTGCATGCCCAACTTGTCTAGGTTATTTAAATGATATTATGCATGCATTCACTTAGCTTCACCATCATCATGTAGAGGTTTATCATTACATGCCAACAAAAGCTCATCTTAAACTTAGACATATACACATCTTTCACAAATCACCCAAAATTCACACAAGCAAGGAGATCATCTTAATCACCCATAACTTTTTCCTTACCCTTGCTTGAGTTTGCACCTACATTGGTTAGTGGGGAATAATGAGATTTTTGAAAATCCCAATTGCAAAACTAACTAACAAAACTTGTGAATGTGCATGTAATACTTTTCAAAATGTGTGTATGATCAAGGTACATGTGACATATTCAACATTTCATTATCATGCATATGGCCATAGCAATCAACATCACATATCATATACAAAACAACAAGTTCATACATCATAGAATAATGCACCATTCACAACAAGTTCATATAATAGTTTAGAAGAGTTAGTAGTCTTGCTACCTTTTGCTCTTAATTTCCCTTGAACTTTAAAGATCTCTTGGACAACTTTTCCCACTAGCTCTTTGGCTCCTTAACTTCCTAAACATCATATGGTAATACATTCATAAATTCCAGCCACCAAAATTGGCAATAAAACCATCAAAACGCAATAATACTCCCTCTTGCATTTTCAAGACCCTACAAGTTCAAGACTTGACTTTTATGGTCCTTAATGCTTCTTAAATCCCTTTCCTATTTTTACCCTACTCAAAACTTCATTTTGAAGCCATTGGAAGCATCAAAACACTCAAAAACACAGCCCTTCTATTTTTTCTTCCCATGGCCGAGCAACAGCAAAAATGAAGGAAAAGAAAGGGTTTTTCAACTTTCAACATGTAAGCTTGCATATTCATGCTTCCAAACCATTATCCATACATCAAATAACTCGAAAAAAATCCTCCCCTTATGGCAAAGTTGGCGTCAACCTTCCCTCAAAACTTAGGGTTTTCCAAAAATTTCCACAACCACCAAAACAACTATCAACAACCAACAAGATAGCTTTTACTACTCAAGAATGAACTTGCAATCTTTTACTACCTCAAAAACCTTCTCTTTTTCATTTTCATTCCTTGAAACCCTAACTTTTCATCTTTAAAAAGAGGGCTTTGATCAAGGAAATCAACCATTAAAGAGGTAGTAGAAGTTGCAAGGAGTAGAGAAATGGAAAGGGTTGATGGTGAGTTACCTTAAGGTTGTGAGAGCTTCTTCTTCCTCTTTCTCTAGCAAGAATGGCATCCTTGGGCTTGAGAGAAGAAAGAAAAATCTGACCATATGAGAGAGAGAGGAGAGTGGACGGATTGTGAGGGAAGAGAGAGGGAATTTCCTAATTTAATTTGCCTCTTGGATTATTGTGTGGTTAGGAATGAAACTTGGGGACCAAGTAGGATTATACTTGGTGGAGAGTGTGCCACTTGTCCTCACTTGATTTCTTGATGAAAAGTGCTTTTTAGACTTCCCTTGTTGGTCTGGTTGGGCTGACTGGGCATCTGCCCGTCCGGTTACTTGATCCGGTGACAAGCATTTCCGTAAAGTAACCTTTACTCGGGTAACTATCTTTTTACTTTTCCGAAGACTTTCTCTCTCATGTGGCGCCATTCCCTAGGCTTCCTTGCCTAGGTGGAATCATGTCCTAGCTCAAAACACCCCCAGGTTTTCCCCGTAACTCACCAGGATTCCTCGATTTGCGTGCAATACCGTAAAACGGGCTTCCGGCGACCAATTTGACTTAAGGGCATGAAAAAATTCTATATTTTTCCCTGATACTCCAGCCCTTTTCCGTTCCTCAAAATTCTTCCCGGATTTTCAGTAATTAATTTTTTAAGAAAATATTTTTTCAGGGCTTTCGGGCACTGTTGTTCTCCATACTTTAAAACTGCCAGTACAGGATACCGGGTAACAATTTTACTAAATACTTTATGACCCAACTAAAATTTTCTCAGTTCGGGTCTCCGGCATTTGAGAACTCCTGCTACCTCAAATAATTAGTTCTCAGTCGTCTTTAACTCCAAAATTCTTTAATTACGAAAATGACATTGCCTTGTCTTACTTCCACTTATTTACGAAAATGCCACTACCTTCTTATTTCTTTCTTAATTACCAAAATGCCATCACTTTTTATACTCTTTCTTAATTCCAACTTTACCCTTGGTTGACTTTTGACATTTTGACCAACTTTGACTTTTTGGTCACCTTTGACTTTTTGGTTGACTTTTGACCAAATTACCAAAATGTCCTTATTATTTGATGACATTTTATGCCCTGGGCCCTTTTAATTGAAATGACCATTTTATCTTGTCATTTTGGCCAAATGACCATTTTGCCCTTGGGTCATTCTTACTTAAAATCCTTAAGACTAGGGACTTAGTCAATTATGATCCTTCTTATCTATAGGTATTTTCCTTTCTGTATTTCTATATCTATGGGCATTAAATTATCACATAATTACCGGCTTAGCCTTTATTTTCACTCACAGGAATATACGGATATTACAAAAATCAACTCAGTAAAAGAATCAAAAGTGTTAGATCTGACTGTGGAGGTGAATATTACGATAGATATGATGGTTCAGATGAACAACATCCAGGGCCATTTGCTAAATTCCTAGAGGAATTAGGAACCATCCTACAGTACACATGTCTGGTTCACCTAGCATGAATGGTGTTGCTGAAAGACGGAATAGAACTCTTCAGGACATGGTAAAAAATATGATGAGTCACTCTACCTTACCAAAATCCCTCTGGGGAGTAGCATTAAAGACTGCAACATATATTTTGAACAGAGTACCAACTAAGGCAACTGCTGAAACACCCTATGAGCTTTGGATAGGCAAAAATCCTAATCTAAAAAACTTTCATATTTGGGGTTGTCCAAGAGAGGCAAGGCCTTATAATTGTAAGAAAAGAAACTAGACCCAAAATAGTAAGCAACTACCTCAAGGGATTTCTGAACTTCGACGATTTTTGAAATGGGAATTGCATGTTTTTTTGAGGATGTTGAGCTTTGGGGAAGAATAAAGTAAGAAGCATCACTTTCAAGGAAGAATCAACCTCTACTACTGAGTCGAATCCTACAGTTACTTTACAGTTACTTCTCAAAACACATGAGTTGCTATGTAATATCCTAATTTTCCTATAAATGATGAGGATAAGGGCTAAGTGAGGAGCCACCGAGAGATTGAGGGTTCAGAATTTAAAAGACATAGAAAAAAAATAAGATGCCATTATAGAAAATAAGGACCTAAATGTAATTTTCAAATGAGGACTAAAGTGGAAACTTGAAAGAAATTCAATGGATTTTAGCAAATAAGTAAAAGTGTAAGGGCATCTTAGAAAATAAGCAAAAGTTAAAGGACCATTTGGCAAATAAGTTAAAGATCAAGGACATAATGGTCATTTTTTTGAAAAAGATAAGGACATAATGGTCATTTTTAAAAAGACAGGGACAAAATGGTCATTTTGAGAAAAGACCAAGGACATTTTGGTAATTATGAAAAAGGCCTAAAGGCATTTTGGTCAAAGTTGAACCAAAATATCATAAAATTTTTATGTCACCATCAAATAGAGAAAAATTCACTAATCAGTAAGTGAGCCTTAGTTGAGGTTAAAATGACATCTGATGCGGGAATTTTATTTTTCACTTAATTTTTGGCTATTTAAATAAATAATTAGCAAAAAATGATTATTTAAAATACCTAGAGGTCTCAGATGTCTGATTTCAAAGCAAGGAAAAATAGCTTGAAAATTTTAGTATTTTATAAAATTGTTTCCAAGAGAAAGTGAGAAACAATTTCTTTGATTGTAGAGAATAGGCCCGGAAAAACCTGAATTAGGGTCTTCTTCAAAAATTAATTAAAGACATTCCGGGAAGTGATTTGAGGAAAGAAAAAGTGTGAGAGTATCATGAAGAATTTTAGGAATTTTTGGTGACCTTGAATCAAGTTAACATTAAGAAAATCACCTAAACTCATTTTCAGAAGCATAAAGTAACTTTATGGAAACATAAAGTTTTCAAAAGTAAAATTGCCATAAATGTGTTATGCCACTAGTTGGTTATATTTGAAGACCAAAAGGAGAAATAAATATCTCAAACAAGTGGTAGAATTTATCATAATAAAGTTACTTTATCAGTCCAAGTTATACAGGATTAAGGGACACTTGTCACCACCATATTTTTATTCATCTTTTCAGCCCATTAATATCAACCAATAAGTGCAGAAAAAGTTTGAAGTGTGTTGCCTAAACATCAACCTTTGGATGAAAAGAATAAAGCAAGAGGAAATCTTGAGCATTGATTTTTTAATGTCTCTTTAAGATTAGTTTTTCTTCATCTTCCAGACATAATTTCATGCCAAACCAGACCCAAAAGAGTGAGAAGAAGAGGCAGCCATTGGAGAAGACAAAAGGCTCCAAAAATCCAAGGTAAAATTGAGTTTTGATGAAATCTTTTGCATATTCTTACTCCTTGGACCTTCTTATTCATTTCTATCGATTTAGTTTCTTAAATTATGCTTGATTTTGGGCTGTTATAAAATTAGGTTTTTGAGAGAGAAAATGAGAAAGAGGGGGATTTAGATCAAATAATTGGTACCAAACAATTCTATGCAAGCTAAGGAGTTGATTGGTGTATAGTTTGTGTTGGATTGAAGCTTATATGAATTTGGGTATCATGAAACCCTAGGGGAGGTGCTGTCTAATTTTCTATTTGAAAAGGAAGTGATGTTTTCAATGAAATAATGCATGGAAAGTGGCTTTAGGATAAGGTTATGCAAGTATAAAAAGTAAGAAGTTGAAAATCACATTTTCCTTTTTAATGAATTTTTCGGTCATAATAGGAACATAGGAAAGGAGTGTGATTTTCATGATTTTGATGCTTCCATTGAGTTTAAAATGAAAAATTATGTAGGGTATACGTGAGAAAAGGATTTTAGAAGCATTATAAACAATTTTGGCAAGTGTCAAGAGAAGTTTGAGCAAGTTGTAGCATGTTTTGGCACTTGTACTCTTACAAGTGCCTATGACTTTGACTTGTAGCTCTATACCTTATCAAAGTCATACTGGTCTTACTTTATCTATGCTCCCGCATAGACAACCAATCAGGGACATTTAATACAATATTCATAATTCGTCTATGGATGCAATCATCATAATAAACATGCAAAACTATGATAATTAAATAGACAAAACACATTAAAATAAATAATTTCTAAGGTATAATGATTGGCCCCTAGGGCACAATTTCCAATAGTGGAAACTCAACAACCTCAAGAAATGATGCTAAGACAATCTACAAGAGAAAGGAGAAAAGCAATTTCGGATGATTATCTTGTTTCCTTAATGAACATGAGGGAGAAAATGGAATGATAGAGGATGATCCAATCAACTTCCAATAAGTAATGCAAGACTCCAACTCTCAAAAGTGGATTGAGGCAATGAATGAGGAGTATAAATCCATTCAAGACAACAAGGCTTGGGAACTCGTTCCTTTGCTGAAGAGTGTAAAACCCATTAGTTGCAAATGGATATTTAAAACCAAAAAGGATGTAAACGAAAAAATGGAAAGATATAATGCTCATCTTGTGGCAAATGGCTTTACTCAAAAGGAGGGCATTGACTTTAAAGAGACTTTCTCTCCAGTTTCTTCGAAAGACTCTTTTAGAGTAATCATGACACTAGTCGCCCATTTTGATCTTGAGCTCCATCAGAGGATGTTAAGACCGCATTTCTCAATGGTGACATTGATGAGACGATTTATATGAAGGAACCAGAGAACTATGTGTTAGGAGAACCAAACTCTGTAGTTTGCAAATTAACGAAATCTATTTATAGTCTCAAGAAAGCTTCTCGTAAATGATATCACAAATTTTATCAGGTAATTATTTCATTTAGTTTCAAGGTAAATTTTGTTTATCATTGTGTATATCGCAAGGTTAGTGGGGGTAAATTCATATTTTTGGTTTGATATGTTGATGACATATTTCTTACCACCAAATTACGGATTTGTTATAGAAAATCAAGAAATTTCTATCAAACAATTTTGAAATGGAAGATCTTGGCGAAGCTTTCCTTGTATTAGGAATCCAAGTTCACAGAGATAGAAATTAAGGTGTTATTGGATTATCACAAAAGAGTTATATCAATAAAGTACTTAAGAGGTTTGGCATGCAAGATTGTAAACCAGGTGACACCCCTATTGCTAAGAGAAACAAATTCAGTCTCAAACAGTGCCCTCAGACAAAACTTGGGATTACAGAAATGGAAAATATTCCCTACTCTTCAGTTGTTGGGAGTCTTATGTATGCTCAAGTATGTATGCGATTAAATCTTGCAATCATTACTGGAATGTTAGGCATATATATAAGTAACCCAGGTATGGATCATTAGAAAGCAACCAAACGGGTTATGAGATATCTAAAGAAAACAAATGATTATATGCTCATGTATCATATATTAGATCAGTTAGAGATCATTGGGTATTCTAATTTTGACCATGATAGATGCTAAGATACTAAAAAAATGCACATCAAGCTATATCTACATACTAGCTACTAGCGTTATTTCTTGGAAAAATGTCAAACAGACTCTTCTGGCTTCCTCTCTTATGGAAGCAAAGTATGTAGCAGTTTGGGAGGCATCCAACCATGGAATATGGCTACAGCTGTGAATTGTGGAAAGTATTAAAAGACCATTATAGTTATATTGTGACAATATGGCCAATGTAACACTTCTTATTTCCCCCTATATGCTTATATTAGATCACTTATGAACTACTCTAGGGCTTTAGATATCAAAAATTGACTAAAATTGTGAACTTGAAAATTCCAAAATGGAAATAAAACGCTGGTACTGTTCACATGTCATTTTTTTCCAGATTTCTGGCCCAAATTTGAAAAATCATAATTAATTATAGAAAAATCGAATTAGAGTGGTTATAATTTCTAAATTTAGATTATTAAGTGATATATAGGGGGAAAATACTCATTGGTCCAAAAACTTGCCCATTTGAATCAGTTTATTCTGAAAAGCCGCGCTGCTCCAATGGTCATTTTCCAGTTTTCCAGTTTTTCCCTTAAAGTTTGGAAAACCATATCTCTTAATGTACACATCCAAATTTCTCAAAATTTATATAATTTTAAAGCTTAGGATGTGTAGTTTCTGAATGGAAAGTTTCAGCTCAATTGGAGCTAATTTACTATTTTTCGCTGCCATTTGAAATAGGTCAGTTTCAGGGCCTTTGGAACCCTTTTCACTTGCAAACTTGATTTTCTTGTAAAATCCTTTACAACCTCTTTTGACTAGTGAATTTCCTTTATTGCATGCCTATTTTGTCTAACTTCTTTAAATGATATTATTCATGCATTCCCATACTTTTACCATCACTCATGTAGAAGTTTATGGTTACAACACCACAATCATATTTGAACTTAAACATCTAAACATAACTTGCAACTTCCATAAGCAAGGCATATCATTATGATTTCTTTAAGCATCAAACACTTTCTCCTTACCCTTGCTTGAACTTGCACCTACATGGTTAGTTGGGGGATAATGAGATTTTTGAAAATCCCAATAGCAAAACTACTAACAAAACTTGTGAATGTGCATGTAATACTTTTCAAAATGTGTGTATGATCAAGGTACATGTGACATATTCAATCATTTCATTATCATGCATATGGCCATAGCAATCAAGATCACATATCATACA
>JANTPZ010115107.1:0-22373 GCA_025593235.1 Vachellia pachyceras
GTCCTGGTTCTGGATTTCATGTCTTCTGCATTCTCTTCCTGCCTCCTCTCTTCTTTGGTCTTGAATATTCGAATTGGTTGTCAAGCTTTGTTACTGGCTTGTTATTCAAGCACATGTAGTGTCTCTAAGACATAGACTACTCCTCCACTGCTGATTATATTTGTTCCTATATTTGTACATGAATTTTATTTGATATAAAGGAGACAGTGAAATAGACTCTGCAGAGTGTCAACAAAATTGTGAAGTAGGGAAGAAAATCTCTGTCAAGCTTTACTCTTAGGTTATTAATGGGGAAATCAGAGGGTGCTCTTTCTGTTAGGCAGCTATGAAGCCTACATTATTTGTTGAAAGATCCTTTAGTTGAATAATTTGTTAGATGTATGCTATTAATTATATTTTTGTGCGATTAGGAAGCCGGATCGTCACACTTTTATGTTGCATATTTAACTATCATGTCAAAGAACTTTCGATGATTTTTTTTCCAGCTGTGGGGTACGTTCTCTCTGATGAAATTTCTGAAAATTAACGTTCCTCTAGTATACTTCAACAGCCATAGAGTTGATATGGCCCATGATTTAGCACCCGTTTCTGAATCTTGAAATAGCGCATTCGAAACTGGCCTGAGTTTCGTAAAAGCTGAATATGTTCAAGAGATTTCGATAATCACAGTAGAGTCACCGGCCGCAGGTTTCAATTGAGAACCAGGAAAGAATTGCCAGTGATTTTCTCTTGCCAGACTCTTGTGGATTGCGGTTGCCCACGACCTTGATGTCATTAATGCAATTTCTTTACCTTTCGTGCATTGCTGTTTGACTCTGGTCTAACCAATTTGTAACTATGGAAATTTCCTTGCAGAAATTTTTTCTTCAAGGGAGGTTTATATTTGGACCAGATGTAAGATCACTGGGACTGACAGTATTCCTTATAGTTGTTCCTGTCTCAGTTTTCTGCGTCTCTGTTGCAAGAAAACTGATGGATGACTTTTCTGATCACTGGGGGATATCCATAATGGCTGTAGCTGTTACTTTCACAGTTTATGTGCGTCTCCATCCCTATCTCTATCTTTGAAGCAGATATACGTACAATTTATGTCTCTATATTATCATATTTATTGCAAGAAGCAATTCTCTATAATTTGAGTGCATGTTCAAGTTTAGACAAGAAACTGATTGTTGTTGGAATCTCCTGCTGTTGAATTCCTTGCAATGTTTGAGCGCCTTTCACTCTACGATGGTTGATTCTTGTGTCTGTTGATCTTCTTTGAGTCAAATGGCACTTTGGGTGTTGGCATGTGTAGAGAAACCTGAATCCGACTCATTTGATGTGCCTGAAACAAAAATATGATAATGTAATGGTTAACTGGTTATATGGTGCATATTTTATGTATGTTATAACGTTCTAAGCTCATTCATTATGAAATTGGGTAATGTTAGCATTCATGACATAAGTGAATCTTATTGCATGTTTTGTTAGACAAGTGAAGATATTATGCCCATAATTATGAGTCTCTCAACTGTTTCTGCTTTAGATAGTGATAGACCTAACTCTAAGGTGACTGAATTTTGAACTAGAAATTGGCAAATAGAAATTAATAATTTAACGATTAATTTGAATAGTGAAATTTTACTTTATGTGAGTTCTTTCTTTTGGTGCTAGACTCTCAACTGGACTTTGAAAGTCATAACGGAGAAGTTTTATTCACAGCCATTGAATTTTAGTTGCTTTTTTTTTTTGAGTAAAGAATTTTAGTTGCTTTGTTGTTGATGTTTTATGATTTTGTCTTAAAAAGGTATAAAAGGCTCTAATTTACCCTTTTCTGGGTGGTGATGGTCTTGGGCAGTGCTATGAACACGAATATTCCATTCCCAATTATGTGCTGATGCTATGATCTTTTCAGGTTTTGGTTCTTCTCTTGTTAACATCTGGTAGAGATCCTGGTATAATTCCACGAAATGCACATCCTCCAGAGCCAGAAGGTTTTGATGGTAATCTAGACGTTGGGTCCGGTCAAACTCCTCAATTACGGTTGCCTCGCATGAAGGAAGTTGAGGTCAATGGTATGGTTGTCAAAATCAAGTATTGTGATACTTGTATGCTCTACAGGCCTCCTCGGTGTTCACACTGCTCAATCTGCAATAACTGTGTAGAACGATTCGATCACCACTGTCCCTGGGTTGGGCAGTGCATCGGGCTGGTAAGTTGTCAATATACTTTATTTTTCAGTTTTCTTTCATCTAGGTGTTCAATGAGGCTTTGCTCAGTCGTATGGAAAATTGCTTCAGTTATATATCTTACTTTTTAATAATTCAACCACATGAGTTGACCAATGCTCTAGAAATTTAAAAAACTTTCTGAGAATCTATTGTATTTTGAACATCTGGAAGATTTAAAATAACTTTCTGTGAATCTTTTGTTTTTTGAACATCTTCTGGCGCTATTTACAGCTTGGAACTCTGTTCACATTGATATTTTTTTTTTTGGTGAACTAAACATGGACTAAACAAGGGGCTTTCTTACTCAAGTGCTCAGCTTATGGCTTTGGCTATAGTTTTCTGTTCTTTCCTCATCCCCTTGTCCATTTCTTAATGGATTGTATTTTGCAATTGTCATGCAGCGTAACTACCGGTTCTTCTTCATGTTTGTCTTCTCAACCACACTGCTTTGTATATACGTTTTTGCATTTTGCTGGGTCTATATTAGAAGAATTATGGAGTCAGAGGAGACGACAATTTGGAAGGCAATGATCAAAACCCCGGCCTCCATAGTGTTAATAGTTTACACTTTCATATCTATGTGGTTTGTCGGTGGCCTTACCGCCTTCCATTTGTATCTGATAAGCACAAATCAGGTAGAACTGCCCCTTTAGATATAATAATACTTATGCTTCTAAAGTAAGCTCTAGCTTGCCAAATAAGTTCTTCACAAGTGTTTCCATATCCTTTGCAGACTACTTATGAGAACTTCAGATACAGATATGATCGACGAGCCAACCCTTATAACATGGGAGTGTTGAACAATTTCGCAGAGATATTCTGCAGCACCATACCCCCATCAAAGAACAATTTCAGGGCAAAGGTGATGAGGCAGCCGGTGTTGCCAACCCGGTCAGTAGGCGGAGGGTTTATGAGCCCAAGCATGGGAAAAGCTGTGGATGACATAGAAATGGGGAGGAAAACAGTGTGGGGGGACATGGGAGCCGCAATGGTGGATCGTAATGAAGGTCAGTTGAACAACGAACGCGTGACCATCAAAGATGGCTACTTGAGTGACTTGCCTGCCGAATTAAGAACCACTGTAGATGAAGCAAGTGATCGCGGTGGATTACATCCCCGGCGATCAAGCTGGGGAAGAAAAAGTGGGAGCTGGGAAATGTCACCGGAAGTTCTTGCCTTGGCAGCCAGAGCAGGGGACTCGAACAGGGCGGGTGGAGGTAGCAGCAGCGCCAGCTTACCAAATGAGAACCAAAACCGCCATAAGTAGCGGTGGTTAATGCTTAATGGACATAAAGAGTATTTAATTTGGCAGTGATGAAGAAGAAAACAATGCATGGGAATTGAATTGTTGTACTTGCATGTGCAATGTTGGGGGGGTTGCTGGGGATTTGCTGGTGGATTGTACTTGTTGTGTTACGTACACATTGTGGTTTTAGATAAGATGGAAGTTGTGTGTTGTTTCCAGAGTGGGCTTTTATTTTGCCCCGGTGTTGCATGACACACCTGACACCTATCAATTAATTATAATAATTTGCATCCCTGAACTTACCTCGTTCCCTGTCTTTGCATCCCTACATAACTCAAGCTTTTCAACAAATGCAATTATTGTTAGTTTTAAACAAAAAGTTATTTGTTTTAGAAAAATGATTTATATTTTTTAATTCACAATGAAGTTAAAGGCTTAGTTTTAATCCATTAAAACTGGTATTAAAACTGATTTTGGTAGGATGTTACATAAGTTGAAATAAAATCTTTTTATATATCTACTTCAGTTTGTATAAAATCGCGGGGCTTCCACTTCCACTCTCACTGAAAAACGGGTAAAAGCTCGGAGGGCTGGAGTGCTGCTTATTTGTTATTTCTGCGTTCTTCTCTGCTATGCATCGATTGCCTCCGTAGATTTTTTGAGGGGGAGGGGGATCGGTGGTGATGACTTCATTTCACAGCTGAGCTTAAGCGCTCGTTAAAATTATGATTAAGAATGTTTTCAAAATAATAATAAAATTGAAGTTTAAAAATTATGACAAGACGTAAGAGAGACGCTTCAGAATTGCAGTCTGCAGAATAATTATCGACTGGGTCTACACTCCCTCCTAATCCTAGGCTAGCATACCTTTATAGGCGCTCCCCCTAAAATAAATAAAGAAATCAATAAGCTTTTCAATTTTATCCGTCTCATGCTTAGTCCCTCCATCTTCGACGAACTTCGTCTTCTTCCTCGCGATTTGATTTTCATTTCAATGCTCCTTTGTCGCCTGGAAGTTGGGCACTGTGCAAGGGTGTGGCTTCGGTACGAGTCCCACATCGGACAAGCTTAGACATACTCGAATGTATATATAAAAGAAGTGCACTACATGGCTCGTCCCTTCGGGGACATCCGATAAAATTGGAACGATACAGAGAAGATTAGCATGGCCCCTGCGCAAGGATGACACGCACAAATCGAGAAATGGTCCAAATTTTTTTCGCAAATTCATCCCCGACTCTGTTTCACCCTTGGGTATTTCAGAGACAAAAAGGCTCCGCGTGAACGGTGGCGAGATCATTAGAAATTTTTATTACTGTATCGAATAGCGCCGCGCATTTTATGCTCCATCTCACTCGTTGTGTATTTGAGGGTAAGTGTTGCTAACGCTCAAGGATTCAAATTGATTTTCGGCTTTCGTTAAACTTAAACCATTGTTTCCGCCAGGCTGTGTTTCAAGAACCTTTTGGTTTGTTAGTGTAAATTGTTCCTCTGAATTATATTCCTTTTGGAATATTGTTCAGGTTCCTAAGGTTGGACGTCTTCTTGTTCAGGTGATGATTTCTCTTCTCCTGGAACTGTGAAGTGCCAGTATCGAGTAAATTAATTATCCCTCTCTCGGTTCATGCCTCCAAAAGACATCGGAGGCTCTTAATTTCTGCGTTAAATTTTTACCTTTTCGAAGTTAAGTACTGCAGTCCCTCCATTGAAGTACTAGGTTGGATGAATGAATCTGTCAAATGACTTGTATGGTTTAGCATGTTGCGCACAAGAGGATTTAGGCGAGGTTGGCTCTGGAACTTGTAGTTTTGAACTTTGAAGCCTGTTTTCATATTGGATAGAGCACAAAGGAAGAAACGAGAGATTTTCGTTGAACAACTTGCACAGTAGTATCACAGTGGCTGGGACGCCGTCGTCTCGTTGCTCCACCGTCAGACCCCACCCACCCTATTTAGCTCAGCGTCTGCAAAGTCCAAAAATACGTTAACCTGCTTTCTTAAACTATCCCTTACTTATTTCTTCCTATCTCCTTCTCCCATTTACATTCATTCTTTAATGCCGTTTTCCCTTCGGAACCATTCCCCAAATCTCTCCTTTCAACTTTCAAGTTTCAACATAACCAACAAAAAGAAAACAAATTACGGTTATATTTTAAGCTACCCTCCACACTGCGGACTGATCTCGCCCGCCACTCTCCAGCACTGTCTTGCGATTTCTATTATCGCTGACATTAACTAAACATGCAAATATAACAAGGAGTTTGAGGTTTTCTTAAACACGAATTTTAAGTTTTTGGCCTGAAACAGAAATGATGTTATTACCTTGTGTGTTTCGCTCAGTTTAACAACCAAGAGAGCGAGAGAGAAGGCGAATTTTTAATCGGGCAACCATCCTAATCCACAGGAACCTCTGTGTTCTTTTCAAAATAAGACAGCAGTAAGGAATCCACATTGTTCGTCGTGTTCCATCCTCGCAGCTTTATCGCTAATACGAACCCACCGCCAACTGCTTGTTTCACTTTTAAATCTTAATTGCCCATCTGGATCATGAGTGAAAACAGAGATTTGTTTTGACACTATAAATGACTCAGATGTCAGACGAATGTGGTTCTTAAAAAGTGATATCGGTTAGTTAATCACATTTTTGTTTGGATACATTACTTTATGAATAGTTTTGATTATATATGGATTTCGTTTATTAAGATCAATTATACGTGTATGATTAAAAAAAATATGATATGAATTTGTGTTCAGCTAAAAAAATAACATACATGTCTGTAGAGAATATTTGAGAGAAATCTTGTTATGTAAACTTCACTGCGATTCTCCAGTAAAAGTAACCGCCGTCACTTTATGCTAGAAGTGGCTACTGAAGATTAATTACAGCCAAATTTGATGACCGCATTATTGTCTATGAGGAAGATTATCTCGTTCGTGTCCTCCAAGCTGTCATGAAGGTATAACATTTGTTTCAAAATCTATTTCGATCCTTCAAAATTCCGTAAGTTTATGTTTTTGTGGATGGATCTCTTAGCGCATCGAACCTGTGTTACAGATCGTATTTGAATATGCTAAGTACAGGCCCATTATCTTCTCAAGTTTTCATCCAGATGCAGCAAAACTCGTTCGTAAGTTACAGAGCACCTCTCAGACTCTAATGGTTACTTTTCTTGTGTCATATCAGGTGTACTTTTTTGACAAACGGAGGAAATGAGATCTATTATGATGTAAGAAGGAATTCGTTGGAGGAAGCAATAAAAGCTTTGTCTGGAGAACGGCCTGCAGGGAGTTGTGTCCGAAGACAGAGCGATCTTTAGAAATCCCTGGGCAGTAAACAGGATAAAAGAATCTAAGCTTTCTTTGATTACCTACATCAGATTGAAGTATGTTCTCTCACCTGTGTTATTATGCTTGTTTCATATGTTTGTCGATCATTGGCGCAACATGAATGCATTGAACATAACTAATGTTTTGTTGGCTTGTGTTACAGTAATGTTCCAGAAGCAGTTTACATGAAGCATTTAATGGGGATTGAAGGGGTGATTGTTGATTTGGTGCAAGAAATAACGCGGGCGGTTTCGGATATGATAAAACCATCAAAGGTGGTTGAAGAGGAGGGGATCATTAACGAAAAGCAGACGAGGTTGGACTCGAAGCCTCAATTCTCGCAGCAGGAGCTGACATTACTTTTGAAGCTAATCCCAGATTTGATACAGATTTAGGCCAAAACCCTTCCATGTTTCTAAGCCAAAAAAAGGGAAAAGGAAAGAGGTGGTGGTGACCATTATACCCTGACCTGTGTAAATAATGGGTCCATTTAGTAATGCGATGGAGAAGTACTTTTACACAATCGAGGTAAATACGTGAAGAAGATTATCTCATTTTACGAAAAAAATAACGTTGAACATGCATTTGGAGAATGCAGAAGTGTTGTCAAACACCCCATATATGATTTCGTTTGGAATTCTTGGTACTGAGAGTGAATGTAAAGTTAGGAAGTGTTTGGTTGTCCTCCATTATCTCGTCTTTGGGTGCCATCCCAAATCACGTGTAGTGAAGTGGCGTTGATTTGTGCTTTTTTCTTATTACCAAGGAAGTATCCCAATTGGGAGTGATATTGCCTCATGGTTCTCGTCTTCCGACTCATGAGTCATGATAGTTGAAACCAGCTTAATTCTAGCCAGGAAGCTAGAAGTTGGACAATTTTTTTAAAAAGCGTATTCATATTCTTATTGAAAGCAATCATATTTGAGACATTATGCTAGTTAATAAATATGGCATTTCCCCTTTATTGGTTAAATGCTCTTTATGCTTGGTAATGGCTCCATATCCAGTGGCCTTTCCAATTAATTGTATATTTTTATTGGGCCTGAATCTTATTATCAAGAACAAACAATGAAAAAGTTAATATAAATGTTGATTTATGAAAATTAATAGGGGTTGGGTTTACTGGATTAGTTCCTCCCAAGGTTGGTAGACATGCTGCATTATAGGTAAATGAATATCAATTAAATTAAACCACCTCAGACATTTAGCACGTATTCTATTAGTTGCGTAGCTTTACAAATAAAATGAGTTGAGAGAACCAATTTGTGAAAATAGGGCAGAGGTTAACAACCACGTCTTCACCTTTATATATATGTAACCCTTGTAAAGCTATAATTCCACCATGTCTTCAGATAAAAAAAAATTCCACCATATCTTTTCTTGCAAATGCAGTAGTGGTTTGGGCAACCTGTAAGATGTTAGTCATCAGTTATATCTGTAAATGTTTATAGACATTAGTATTTTTTTGGGGGCAGCTTTTCATCAATTAGTTAATTGCCACTGAGATCCTACACCATCACTGCTAATTGAGTTAGCCCGCATCAGTCATCTGATTTTTTTTTTTGGTGGTTTAAGTTAATCCTCCATTCTCCCTTGTTGACCTGGGAGATGGATCAAATTTGTGGGGGCTAATGGATCTTGCTCAGATTCCAATTCTGTCCCATCTATCTCTTCTGCATTCATGGGCCAGATCCTTAATTTTTCTCATTATTTTCATCATCTACCTATCTTTTGTTTCTTTTTGTTTTTGTTAGCCCCTGCTGCTTGCATGCTTCTATTCTAGAAGTTAGAATTGCTCCTACTTTCTAAGGCGTTAGAAATGGGTTACAAAAAATGGCAGCGAGGAAGAAGAGAAGGGACTGAAGGGGTGTGTGTGTGAGCAAAATTGGCCAATTCTACTGTTGTCATCACTTAGAAAATATGAGAAAAACTAAACTTCATGAAGTTGGTTTGGTTCTTAACAGCAAGAGAGTTTTCAAAACTAATTATTAAAGCAAGACCCATTTTGAGGCTTATAAGTGTTAGAACAATAAGGAAGCCCAATAACACTAATGTACTATAGCCCAATTCAATAGAGGACCAAGCCCTGTAACAATCGAAGTCTAGAATTATCTACTATTTTCCTATAAATACCATGTAACAATCTACAATGAAATGAACGATAGAAAATATTCAGCTAGCATTGCTCTGCTTCTTCTTCCTCTTCTTCATATTTTCTCTCGCTCTGTTATGGTATCAGAGCTTCTAGGTCAGGAATGGCAGAATCCTCCAAATCACCATCACATCATTCATCCTCCTCAACCTCCACAGAACTCGTCTCTTCCTCCTCTCTACCTTCACCTTCCTTTCCTACTAATATTTCCCATTTCCTCTCAGTGAAACTCAATGGTGACAACTATCTTATTTGGAAAGCCCAGATGCTCCCTTATCTATATGGACAACGCTATTTCTGCTATATTGATGGCTCAAATCCTCAACCTCCTCCTAAACTCATTGATGGTACTCCTAATCCTAACTACATAAAATGGTTCGAGCAGGACCAACTGGTTCTTTCTCTACTCATCTCTTCCTTGTCCGAAAAATTAATAGCCCAGGTTATGAAACACAAATCATCCAAAGCCATGTGGTATGCTTTAGAAACCATGTTCTCCCAACAATCCCAAGCTAAATACCTTCACCTACATCAACAACTCACCAATCTCAGGAAAGGAGGTGAAACCATCTCCGAATACTACCAAAGAGCAACTATTCTTGCTGATTCACTGGCTGCTATAGGAAATCCCATCTCTGATATTGACTTCAATATATACCTCTTAGGAGGTCTTGGTTCTGACTTCGATCCTGTAGTTACCTCCTTAACCACCCGACGAGAAATTCTGTCATCTGAAGAAATCCTAAGTTATCTACTCACCTATGAAGCTCGTCAAGCACAATTACATGGCACTCAAATCACAGCAAATGTTGCTTCTGCATCTCCTGGCCTCTTACCCACCCCTCCTCATCTCCATTTCGACCCCAACGTAGTGGCCGTGCCTTCTCGTACAACAGAGGTGGTCGTTATTTCCCTCGCAGTCGCTTTACCCGTCCATACCGTGGTCGCAGCCTTTTCACTCCATGTGGTGACAGATGCACCACTCCCTCTATTTTCAATACCGCACCTCCTACTGACACGTGTCAACTTTATCGTATTACAGGCCATTTGGTTGAAAACTATCCTCACCGGTTTTATCACTCCTTTCGTCCACCCACTCCCTCTGCTTACATCTCCACTCTCACCTCTTCTATTGATCAGGACTCTCTTTGGTTCCCAGACACTGGTGCAACAAATCACATCACTGCAGACCTTTCAAACCTCACATAGACCTCACCCTACCTTCACCTGTCTTTGTAGGTGATGGCTCAGCGCTACCCATTCAACATACAGGAACTGGTCATATATCTTCTAAAAATGGCAATTATCTTCTCTCTCACTTACTTCATGTTCCTGCTATATCAAAAAATCTACTCTCGGTTCATCAATTTTGTACTGATAACAATGTGTTTTTGAATTTCATGCAAATTTTTTGTGTGTGAAGGATTCCACCACCAAAGCTCTACTACTCCAAGGACCCAGTCACAATAAACTCTATCCTCTCCAGAGTCTGTCTCCTCCTTCACGCCCCATTGAAGCTTGTCTCGGTGTTCGCACCTCTCTTCATCAATGGCACAATGCCACAATCGTCTTGGCCACCCACATCTCCGCACAGTTCACCAAGTTATCTCCTCCAATAAACTGCCTAGCTCGTCTACAACCTTCTCCTCACAATGCCCGGCTTGCAGAGTATCCAAGAGTCATCGTCTACCTTCTCCCTCTTCACCACACAGATCCTCTACACCTCTAGAATTAATTTTCTGTGATGTATGGGGACCTTTCCCTCTTATATCAGTTGACGGTTTTCGTTATTATGTTTCTTTTGTTGATGACTTTTCCAGATATATATGGTTTTTCCCTTTAAAAACTAAAGATCAAGTATACTCCATCTTCACTCAGTTTCGCACTCTGGTTGAAAATTTAACAGGCCACAAAATACGCACATTTCAATCTGATTGGGGTGGGGAATTTCGTTCTCTTCACAAATTACTAACCTCATCCGGAATTCACCATCGCATTACCTGTCCTCACACACACTCTCAAAATGGCACTGCAGAACGTCGACATCGTTCCATCATTGAAACAGGTCTTACCCTGCTGTCTCATGCTAATATGCCACAAACCTATTGGACCTATGCATTTTCCACGGCAACTTATCTTCTCAACCGTCTACCAAGTCCCACTCTTAATCACCTCTCTCCCTTTCAAAAACTATTCAACCAGAAGCCTAATTATACGACTCTTAAAGTCTCTGGGTCGGCTTGTTGGCCCAACCTGCGTCCCTATACTCACCACAAATTACAACCTCGATCCTCCCTCTGTGTTTTCTTGGGCTACAGTCCTAATCACCTTGGCTACTTGTGTTACAGCCCAACCCACCAACGAATCTACACATCCCGCGACGTCGTATTCGATGAATCATATTTTCCTTTCCAACACTTTTCAACCACCTCTCAGCCCATACCTACTTCACCCACCATACTCCCTCTTTACCAATCCGGCCCACTTCCTACATTTGGCCCAACTACTGCATAGCCCAACCCCCCGACACGGAACTATACCCCACCCACTACACACGCCTCCCCAGCCCTATCGTCGTCTTCTTCCTCATCCTCCCCAGTCCTTCTGTCACCTACCTCAAGCCCTGGGCAACCTTCCGCTGCTGCCCCTACTCCTCTCCATCCTATGGTCACCAGATCCCGTGCCCATATCTCCAAGCCAAAACTATTCACTGATGGTACCATTCCCTGGCCTCCGCCACCGCCGAAAGCATTGACAGCGACTGCTACTACCTCGTTAACTGTGCCATCTTGCACGTCTGCAGCTTTGAAATCTCCAGCTTGGAAACAAGCTATGAACGAAGAATTTCAAGCATTGTTGGATACAAACACTTGGTCCCTAGTTCCACGCTCCTCCTCTCAAAATATCATTGGCTGCAAGTGGATATTTCGCGTCAAATACTTACCCGATGGCTCCGTCGATCGCTTGAAAGCACGTCTCGTCGCCAAGGGATTTCATCAACAGCAAGGCATTGACTACACCGAAACGTTCTCCCTCATTGTCAAGCCTGTTACGGTAAGGTTAATCCTCTCGGTTGTTGTCTCTCATGGCTGGTCTATTCGCCAGATCGACATTCAGAATGCCTTTCTCCATGGTGTGCTCCACGATGACATCTACATGTCTCAGCCTCAAGGATTCGTTCATCCTGATTATCCTAACCATGTGTGCAAGCTCCATCGATCACTTTATGGACTGAAACAAGCTCCTCGAGCTTGGTTTGCTTGTCTCGGCACTCGTCTTCAGCAGCTTGGTTTCAGCCCCTCCAGGTCTGATTCATCGCTCTTTTTCTTTCACTCTCCCAATTGTCAAATCTATGTGCTGATCTACGTAGATGATATTATCGTAACTGGCACCTCTGATTCTGCTCTTTCTGATCTGATTCATACTCTTTCTGATTCCTTCCCTGTCAAGGACCTTGGTCCACTCAACTACTTTCTCGGTGTTGAAGTTCACCATCTCCCCACTGGTTTAATTCTGTCCCAACGCAAGTATATTTTGGACATTCTTCACAAAACCAACATGATGAATGCCCACTCTGTGGCCTCTCCGATGGCCATCAACTCTAAACTCACCCTTACTAGACCTTGCTTCTCCGATCCCTCTCTTTATCGGAGCACTGTTGGGAGCCTACAATATTTATCCTTCACTAGACCTGATATCACTTATGCTGTCAATCGTGTATGCCAGTTTATGCATGATCCCCGTGACCAACACTGGGTAGCGGTCAAACGCATTCTTCGTTATCTTCGGGGTACCTCTCATCTTGGTTTACGCATTACCAAGTCTTCATCTCCTACTCTTTTCACTACTGCCAGCTCTTTATGTCCCTCATCTCTGGAAATCTTCTCTGATGCTGATTGGGGAGGATGCCCTGTAGATTCAAGGTCTACTGCTGGCTATGTCGTGTTTTTTGGCCCGAATGTCATATCCTGGAGCTCCAAGAAGCAGCCCACCGTCTCAAGATCAAGCACCGAAGCTGAATACCGTGCTCTTGCTAACGCCACCGGTGAGCTTATATGAATCCAACATCTTCTCGCCTGAAGATTTCACTCCCTCAAACTCCTACATTGTACTGTGATAATCTAGGAGCCACCTATCTAGCTGCTAATCCTGTATTTCACTCTCGAGCTAAGCATATTGCCCTGGACTACCATTTCATTCGTGAACGTGTCACTGCTAAAGCCCTAAGAATTGCTGTTATCTCCTCGAAGGACCAGCTTGCTGACATTTTTACTAAGCCTCTAGTTACGCATCATTTTCTCTGGCTCAGATCAAGTCTCCAGGTTCATCCTGCCCCTCTCAACTTGTCGGGGGATGTTAGAACAATAAGGAAGCCCAATAACACTAATGTACTAAAGCCCAATCCAATAGAGGACCAAGCCCTGTAACAATCGAAGTCTAGAATTATCTACTATTTTCCTATAAATACCATGTAACAATCTACAGTGAAATGAACGATAGAAAATATTCAGCTAGCATTGCTCTGCTTCTTCTTCCTCTTCTTCATATTTTCTCTCGCTCTGTTAATAAGGAACAGAAGGAGACGAATCATCTGACAAATCACAAGCAACGGCGGATGGAAGTTCCTTAAATCGCAAGAAAACCTCACCTATGTCTTATGGTCGCATCGCATCAACATTAAGAATCTGAGTCAGGCAGGCAACAAGCAAGCAAGCATATCATCACACACACACGCACACACAATCGGCATCAGATTCCTGCAACCTATTATAATGAACTCGTCCAGCATAATGTATATGTGGCCACTTAAAGTAAAACAGTATTAGGTTCTCTGAGATATTACTTCTTCGCTCTTGCTTCATCCTGGCTTGGTATATTTTCTTGAATATGCTAGACCGTTTCATGGTAAAATTAATTTCAACTCCCAAGAGCCTCTTTTCACATGTTCATATGTAACTGCATCCAACACCAAGGAGATTAGGAGAATACCCCCCTATTTAGTGTATTCTCTTTTGTTTGAGCCTTGAGCTCTCTTTGTTTACCAAAAAAAAAAAAACACCAAGGAGAATACCTGAATAGATCCTCCATCGTTTAGCACATATGGGTGCACAGTTATATAAGATTCACTATGGTAAGTTCAGAGCCCGTCATGGTGTAGGATTACACGCTTAACTTCCCCTTGGGCTTGAATGGTCATCGTGAGCATTAATACATCAGCAATTCATCAATTGGAATAATGAAGCATGAACATCATATATTAAAAGCCATGTCATTTCCAGCATCTTTTGAGGAACAAAAGGCCCATATCACAAAAGACCACCAATACACACGCCTGATAAGTCCCCCCCTCGAGATTCTTTTCTTGAAATTGAAGCAAACCCAATTAACTGAGTCTACGCTGAGAGACATGCCTAGTTTAGTGTGTGTGTAGCGGTTAGCCGCAATAGTGATTAAAGTCTCATCCGCGCCACCTGCAATTTATGCGGCTACATATATAGAGTATAGACACACACACACAGAGACAAAAGGTACAAGTAAATGGCATATTAGTATATTATTAATAACAAGAATTCAACAAAGGGTGCATCATTATTAATTAGTGGGGTTCTTGGTTCGTGGCCTAAACTTGAGAGTGCCTGGACGCAAAGGCACTTGGCATCTTATTACCCTTAGCATCCCTCTTGCCGCTGGGGATCAGATTCAATTCGGCATATCAACTTTCTCTCACTTTCACTATCTAGCTTTGTGGCCTCGCCACCCATAACTGGCTTTGATTTTTTACCGATATATTCTGTTTTTTTTTCTGAGCTAGCTAGCAGTAGCTAGTAGTAACTAATTAGTGACCTTTTCTAGATATCATGGTAGCGTCTGCAGCTTCATGAATGATATGGCCCGTAAAACTCTAAAACACATTAATTATCGATATTGCTAGGTCTGCTTGCACCAGTCCAAAATACGCTTAGCAGTGCAGATCATTAGATCCACACTTGTTCTTTATTAGTTTAATTAAAGAAAACTTACCCAGAAAGATCCTGCACGTAATTTGATGATGTAGACATGGAGATTGGAGATTAATAGATCGCGAGGATCAATGAGGCAGGAATCTGTATTGATGATTTGCATTGGAATCTCAAGAGCGGAAAGAGAACAGCATTGTTGTGTTGATCGTGCACACGACATGGAATTGGGAGTTGATAAATAATTAAATATTGATCTTGTTTGTTGGACTATTTAAACAAGTCAAACGTATGTTTAACAGTGTTTTTTAGTAAAACGAGATAATCTCCTCTACATATTTATCTCGACTTGCGTAAAGTTTTTTCTCCACCGCGTTTCTAAACGGCACATTGTATCATAGAGAAGTAAAAACAAGACAGGAGTTTGATGGTGAGGAACTGATCAAGGGAGAAGGAAACTAGAAAAGAATTACTAATGAAGATGAAGCGTTCAAAGTTCAAAGACTGCTCGGATTTAGAGGCGTGCATGTTGTCTTACTGTCCTTCTTAACGTTTTGATATATTTTTTTTGGCCAACCTTAACGTTTTGATATTATTGTATGGGGAACAAAGAATACGTATATATTAAACACGACACTTCCTGTCGTTTTGCTTTATTCTTAATCCATGATCACTGGCCCCGTTGACTTGTGGTACTTTTAATTACAGGAATGGCAGAAAAAGCCCCACACCGCGCCCGTGACGCATGCATGTTCTCTGAATTTGAGTTTTATTTTATTTTTGTTCCGTGAGATGATGAAAGGGGGTGTATTTGGAAATTAATTTCTCATGTGTTAACTGTATCAGTATGCCATATTTTCTATAAACAAGGTGACGTGCAAATATTTGGTTTACTTGCAAGTTAAGTGCCGTAAAACCGCACGCGGAATATGATAAAATTTTGGAGATTTTAAGCTTTTTTTTTCAGTCGTTTGATAAATGAGTGTGTTTGGAAATCCGTTAAGAGAAAGGAGTTTACAGATTTCGAGAAGAATTTAGGGAATCCAAGAAGAATTTACAGATTTTGAGATAGTTTTCATGAATTTAAAGATGATTTTTACGGATTTAGAGATGATTTTTATCTTAATTTACATTTACCTTTGGAACAAAGTTCTCCCCAGACATGCATATTATCTTATGTGTCATTCAATTCAACAGGGTTTCTTCTCATACTTAATTACTGATGCTTGTGGGTGACATTGGTTTAGTTGGACAAGACATTTATGCCACGCATATTCCTAAATAATCGGTTAGTTGCTGTGATATATTATGGATGGAATACATGAAAAAATATTACCATGTTTATGTAGATTTACAACAAAAATAATTATAATCAAAACAACGGTAAGAGGAAAGAAATAATTTGAATGATCCAGATTTAAAAAAGGAATTATACGTTCGATTTTAATAAGACATACGGGTCTAATGGAATATTATATAGTATTGCGGAAGTATGCCTAAATCTATGGGTCCGTTTGATAATACTTAACTTATACTTAAAAGTACGTTTAACAGTGTTTTTCGTAAAACGAGATAATCTCCTTCACATATTTGCCTCGCCTTGTGTAAAAGTACTTCTCTACCTCGTTGCCAAACAGAACTATATATGTGGTTGTTGGAATGGGCAGATTAACCAAGTTATCACCGGGAGAGAAGATGAGTCTTCTGCAGATAGGGAAGTAAGAAGGAGGTTGTGATAACCCTAACTAACTTGAGGATCACAACCCTCTATTCATAGAGGACCCAATATCCATTCAATCAATAAATATGGGCCAGCATATTGGGCTTCAGCATATATCAGTTCATGACACCTAATTGAATCCACTTAATTTCTTAAGCTGAGTATATCACTTTATAAATTGGACCGGGACAATAAATAAAGACATTTGGCTTGTTTGGCGAAGCGTTTGGAAAAGCCAAACGTACGTTCAATAGTGTTTTTTAGCAAAATGAGATAATCTCCTTCACATATTTACTTCGGTTTACGTAAAAATATTTTTCTACTACGTTTACAAATGAATATATTATATATCAGTGTAACATATGATCCATTGGTAGATTATATTCCAGCATCATACGCTTGATTGAACTCAAGAAAAGGAAAGAAAACTTTCACCGAGAAAAAGGAAAGAGATTGAAAAGGCACTGCGATGTCTGCAGTGGCTTGCAAAAAAAGTTGCTGGATTTTTTTTTTTTTGCTGTTTGCTTATTTTTCTAACTGGTTGGAATGTATCAAATGTATTTATTAACGGGTTAAAATATATTTATTTTATAATATATATAATTTGTGGGGGGTTATTTTTTTGTCTCTCAAATGCACATCGTGAGTGATGACCATAGGGGAGCTGGGGAGGCAAGGCATGATAGAGATTAGGCTTGTTTGGATAGCCCGTTTAGACATCCAAAAGTCATTACTGTACTTACCGAGACAAAAATTCCTCTTACATATTTATCTCGAAATCTGTGTCCGTTCTCCTAACGGACTTACCAAACAACTCCATTGCGTTTAATTGGGCTGGTTGGGGTGTAAGTCCCGTACACGTTTGTGAAGCCTTTCATTCTCCGTCTCCATCCATCGCCATCATTATCATCATCTGTTTAGCATAATCAAGTCATCTAACCTCTTCAATTGCGATTTTTCCTCTCTGGCTCCCAACACCTTTCCGTTTTTCTTCACTACATTAATTTAAGATAATCCAACATTCATAATTTAATGGTATGATATCTTCCAACGTCTAATGATACGGTATCTTTGAGGTCATGGATCAATCTAGTTGCTGTAATTTCATACCGTTTATGTCTAATCCTACAAATAAAAGAAATTTAAGATAATCCGACTATTAAAAAAAAATTCCCTAGATAATCTGATACTTGGTTACGCACCCATTCGAAATTACGCATACGGACGCCATTGCTAGCTATAAATTCGAGAGGGACATTCATCTCTGTCCTCACAATCACACCCCCAACGTCCTTTTACCTGTTCTCTCTCACCTTCTCTTCTCCTCCAATCATGGTTTTCCTCTGATTCAACCTCACCCTCTTCACACGATTCTCTCTTCCTCCCCTCTAAATAATCCCTTGCAGGTTTTGTGGGTGGCATTCTTAGAGATGCGGAAGCTAATCCCCAGCTTTGTTGTCAATGGAGGCATCAAGCTTCCAATTGGGTACCGTTTCTGTCCCACCGATGAAGAGCTTGTCATTCACTACCTCAAGCGGAAGGCCTTCTCTCACCCCTTGCCCGCCTCCGTTATTCCCGACTTCGACGTCTTTGCCCTCCACCCTCGCCATCTCCCAGGTCCCTCTTTCTCTCCCCAAGTTTGTTACTGCGTTTTGTTCTTGCGGTCAGAAGTCAGAACTAACGCTTGAGAATTAGCAATGCCTTCCTGAGAACTCGAAATCTGTGTCTAATGATTTGCTCTCTCTTGTCTGGGGGTTAAACTGGATTGGATTTGAATCTAAATGGTTGCGTTGAATTTAGTGATTGCAGGTGTCGGTGATTCCAAAGAGAAGGGGTATTTTTTTAGCTATAGAAAGGACGGTATTGATGAGAGGCCTGCTGGTTCTGGGTACTGGAAAACTACAGGCAGGGACAGGCAAATTATTGCTTCTGACAGCAACCAAGTGGTTGGGGTGAAGAAAACTCTGGTTTTCTGTGAAGGGAAACGTTCCCGTGAGGCCCGAACTCGCTGGGTCATGCACGAATTGCGCCTTCCTTCCCATCCATCACACCATGTAAGAATATAGATCAGTTTCCATCACATGTAACCATAAAAATTTACAGGTTTAAGATTAATGCCCTTTAGATATGGTTTTTTTTTTCGGTTTAACAGTCAGAACTTGATGCGAATGTTTTGAATTCCAATTCAGATGGAAGCGACAGACTGGGCTGTGTATCGTGTGTTTCAGAAGAGGAAGCTCAAGAGAAAAGGATCTAACAGTCAACTCTCTAATACGAGGAAAGTTCAGAGATTGGAGGAGGAGATTAAACCGAGTTTCATCGATTTCACAGTGGAATATGGGAGTGACACTGGACCTCCCCCACCTAGTTCTCCAAGTTAAAGTGAAGGCAATGAAATCGCTTCTAACAAGCTAGACTAGGAGAGAAGACAAGGAGCTTTGCGTTAATTATATTTTCTTCATCATCTTCTTCATTATAGAGTCATGAGAAGTCCGTAGGATTAGAGGAGAACTCTTCATGGGCATTTATTTTTATGTAAGACCGACGCAAACTACTGAGTTTATTAGTGGTAGTAGTATTATTCACTAACCTGCTTTACTAATTTGACATGATTACAGTGGGAAGAAAAGGTCTATAATACTCATGTTTGTTCTGAACATGAAGCTTTTTATGATCAAAAGGGAAATGATTTCTTGGGGGGAAAGACGATCCAAATCCAAATAATGATAATAATAATGAAATGCAAAGACTGGGATTTGAAAGGTAGGCATCCAAAGCTAGAAAGGAAGAGGAGGTCTCTGTATTAATCTAATGGTAATCATGATGATCTCTGTGAAAGTAAGAGATGCTTTGTTGTTGTGCGTGCGCGTGTGAGCTATGAGCTTGACCACACACACACACATGGTGCTGCTTACTGCTCAAGTCCCTTCTCACTTTCTCAGCATCACCACACGTACCTCTGATTCCAATTCCATTTCTCTTTCACACCACAGCTAGCATGCAGCTCCATTCATAAAAATGCCTCCTTTCATGTTTTAAAGGGACAAAAGCAAATCTATAAAACCAAATCTTTATTTTCCCTTTTTCTATTTGGTCTTGAGAATAAAGGAAGAACGTAAAAAGGAGTAGATTATACTCCTACTCATCAAAATATAAAAGATGTTTAGATTACACTGCCTTCTATTTTTTTTAACTTAAAAACAATGTGTCTTCCTGAAGCCTGAGGGCAACTTTATCATTGGGTTAATATGTCACGAGGAGCTAGCACATCTCACTCAACCTAACTTTTGTTGGTACTACTTTGAAAATCAATACTATCTTTTCAACAAAACATGGATAATAATTGAACTTATTTTGGTTAAATAATAAAATAATAAAGAAGAAGACACTTGGCTCCTCAAATATTTAATGATGGTTGGAGTCCATTTTTTAAAAAAAAGAATAAGATGGCAAATTATCTGAAGTAACCTACCACATGCCATTATTATTTTATTCTCCTATAAATTAGTAAATAACTTAGTGCCCTCCAATGGACATTATTATTTTATTGTTTTGAGATCAAAATGTCATATTATTTGGAAATAATTGGCTCCAGAAATAAAAAGTTTTCATCCTGATGGGCCTGACGTATATATTAATGTTTCGGTGTGTAGAATGGGATCAAAACAAATGATAAGGGATTCTACCAAAATATTACGTCAAATGGGGTATTGAAAAATGCTCAAAGTGAAACATTGCATATATTGCAATGAGTCGTGTTTTCATAAATTAAATAGAGGAGCGTGGAAACCAGATATTCGTTTGTCTTTATTTTAATTTGATCTAAATTTCACTCGCTAATTTTCCACCCTTTGAAAACAATCGGTGTGAATGACGGAACAGAACGCGGAAGGAGGCAGAGAATGGAACTGGGCACAAAAAGAAAAGCTTGGTAAGTGAGAGAAAGATTCTTTCAAGATTGGATAATGCAAACATATTGTGACAGTTGAGAATGTGATTCTTTTCATCAACAATGCATATAATCTGTTCACGTCTTAGCAAAATTCTATCTTCTTGTTGAAATTACATATTGCTCCAGCGACCAACAAAAAGAACTCATCCAGATTCAGGGTCTATTTATTCATAGTCGCGTGAGCACACATAGAGGGAGAGAGATTAAAAGTAGTTTATAATTTAAAGATATGATAAATTTCGATAGATTATTGTACATTAAATTAAACGTAGGCACATCTCCAACGAGTCATCATTCAAACAGTGATTAGCAAAACTTTGATAGATGATAAGTAGATAGTTTGAACATGGGTGGAGAAACTGAGGCGCCGACTACAGTACCTTGTTGAAGCGGAGAAGCCTGCAATCTTTGCTTTTGTCATGGCATCTTCTCCACCTCTGCTTAAATTCTCCAAAACTTTAACTTTACTCTCACGTGATTCTGTTCAAGTCTTACCCGAGATTTCTGACTTTTATTACGCCCAAATTTGTCCATCAGCCTTCCCCCACTTGTTTTCAGTTTTCACTCAGACTTTTTCTGTCATATTTTTCTCTCATCCCTTGTTTCAAACTTTGTTTCACTCATGACTTATAGCCACTACACGCCCGTAATCCCACATATGCCTAACTTACCTGTATTCTTCCATATCATGTTCTAGTTTGAATTATTAATGCCGCCCCTGATCTATTTGTGCCAACTTAAGCACCTCCATCAAGTACGTGCGTGCCAGACATTACTTCCGGACGCTTTGACTATTGTTTATGATGAAAATAAGTTGGCATCTAAAATGAGGCAATGACCAAAGCTCCAGTTCTTTTGGTAGTATTAAATAATCAACAACTCTCTTTAGAATGTTCTAGAATACTCTGGAAGGTTCCAGAATATTATAGAAGGCTCTAGAATATTCTAGAAGGTTGTAGAAGCCTCTGGAAGGTTCTAGAAGGTTGTGGAAGCCTCTAGAAGATTCTAGAATGTTGTGGAAGCCTCCGGAAGATTTTGGAATGTTGTAGAAGCCCCTGGAAGGTTGTGGAACATTGCGGAAGCTCTTAGAATATTTTGGAAGGTTGTGGAAGCTTCTGGAGACTACTCTAGAATAATATAGAAAGATGTAGAATGTATGTGATATTTCTAGGTTTGTATAGAATTCTCTAGATGCAAAATGTAAACCGTAGGATCAAATCAATCTCCACCGTTCGTTAAAGAGGTGGAAGAGTATAAATAGGTGAAGTGTTGAGAGAGTTGGTAGTGTTGAGAAGTAGAAGTGAAAAGTGTTGAGAGAATTGTGTAGAAGTGAAAAGAGAGTAGAAGTGAGTTAAGAGAAGTGAAGTGAGTTGAGAATAAGAGAGTTGAGAGAATAAGGAAAAGTGTGTGAGTGAGTAACTTGAGTGTGTGAGAGAAATATAAGAGTTACTGTATTTCATCTCTTTAATATCAAATAAAAATTTCCTTTCGTTGAAGTTCCCCTTTTTTTTTTTTGAAGCTTCCTACGTTGGTAGCTTTCTGAAAAACTAGCAGTATTGTCAATTATGTCGTTCGTTGTTAGATTGGAGGGAACAGGGTAATTATAAAATACTTGAAAGATACATAATGGTGACCAAACAGAGGACAGCCTTATTGGATGGCTTCCGTTGTAACCTTAACCGTGAACCTTCGAGGCTCTTTCTGTGCCAACCAATTCGGATCTCCCTTTGTACAGTAACTTGGGTCCCTCCAAAATTTCACCATCTTCCCCTGCTCCATCATGGGTTGCGGCTTTTCCACGAGGCTG
>JANTPZ010115109.1:0-17950 GCA_025593235.1 Vachellia pachyceras
AGAAAAACCGATTTGCGAAACGAAGTACTAACTGCCAGTATAAGTCAAATAAAGAGGAATTAGAACAGTCCCAGAAAAAAACAACTAGCAAGCTATTACATACTCGTCTATTACCATATTCTGCACCAATTCCTTTCCCAAGTAGTGATCAATACGGTAAATCTGTGGTTCCTCAAACAACTCCCCAATGTGGGCACTGAGTTCCTCGGCAGAGTGTAGATCCCTGCCAAAAGGCTTCTCAACAACAACACGGGTCCATCCGCCAAGATCAGCTAAGAAATGGAGGTAGATGAAGCCATCAATCAAAACATCATATGCTTTTTAAAAAGAAGAAGAATAGACAAAGGAAAAGGAAATATGCTCCTTTCAAGTTACAAAAGGCTATAGTATGTGTTCATCCAAGGGGAGACTGGAGAAACTAGAAGCGCTAACATCAGTTCTGCTAAAGCTTGCTATCTAACACGCGTGTCTTTTTTCTCAAAAATCAGTCCCAAACTTCCTAAACCAAAATCTAGCTAACACTTAACCTTAGAAGCGGCTACATGGTACATGGTGTCAACTTCAATTATAAGTTCTAGTGTTTACCGAGAAACCTAGAAAAGGATATGGCAGAAATCAGAGTAGTGACCTAAAATCTGCTCAAAGAAGCAGAGAAGAGTAAAAAATTTAATCTGAAGTGCAGGTTAGACTAGTTGTCCAGCAGATCAAGATTTTCAACAGATGCTGAACTAAAGCATAGAAAGTTCCAACCCCCTCCCCCCCCCCCCCAAAAAAAACACAAAAAAAGGTTGATTTATGCCAAGGAAAAAGAACATTAATGGTGATTATAATCACAGCAACCATAGCTTACATTTATTCATACAACAAGTCTTGATCATTCTGCAAACGGAAGGATATACTGAAGGAGGGAGTGCAAGATAGAAAAGCCTTCGAGATGAACCCTCCATGCTATTTTTTGAACATTCATGTTGTGAAATCTCTCTATCCAGTAGGCGGAAACCATCCTCAGAATCATAAGATCCACTTACATATTTGATCTAGAAGGAAGAGAAGAGAAAGAGAAAGTAAATATTAGACAAATAAGAAGAGTACTTTATATAATTACTGAGAAAATAAAAAATAATCTATAAATGATGCAGGAAAAGTGTGCTAACCAGTTGCAGAAACTTTGCAACGTCATCCAATTGCTCAGGGGATGCATCTTTGTCATTGACAAGATAGCTGCATCAGATCAAAATTTTCTATACTTGTAAGCACTTTCAAGGATGAAATTCAAGAAACAGAAAGATACCAATTAGATAACACAAAACAAATCAATTTTGTGAGAGCGGAATCAAGCACATCAGTACAAAAATATTGTAATCTGAAGAACAATAACACAATTATAACTGCACTTTTTTACAGCTATTTTTCATCAATAATTGAGATGTAGCAGAGACTGAAGAACAAAGGACAATATTTTATCAGAAAAGTAAGGGGGAACATTTTAAAATCAGTAAAATGCCTTGCCTGCGTAAGCGGCTTCTTAATTCATCATCAGAGATTTTTGTCCTCGCATAGCCAAATATGTGAATTTCATTTGGAGGCAAGAAACCCTGCAAATAAGACCACCAAAGGTCAAAAAGAAATTAGCCCTAGTTCTTGATTAAAGAAGAGAAACTGCTGGCTGTTAAAAAAAAATTTATAGGTAAATGAGAGAATCTGAAAGAAAAATACTTGATTTCAGACTATCATGTAGAAAATGTGAATGGCCACAAAAATTTCAACTTGAACTTAATTAGAGTCGCGAAAGAGCAGAGATCCATTTGGTTAAGGGTTATCAATAGGTCCATCCTTAGTTTCTTGATTTTCTATTTCGCACACTGATCAATATGATCCACAGTGACTGGGTAAATGTTTCGTAAATTAGATGCTAGCTAACCTGGCGATATAGGTGGAAAAGTGCAGGAAATGTTTTCTTCTTAGCAAGATCACCAGAGGCACCAAGTACCACAATGGAGAGAGACCCAATTTCGGGTATATTTTCTATCTCTCTTAGAAGGGAATCATTCCTAAAGCTGGATCTTTTTTCAACAGTCCATTGACTTGATCCCATCTTCTAGCAGAACCAGAAAGATAGAACGACTTGAAATTTACTGGTATGTTCTGCAGCAGCTTTTATCTGCGTCAAACACATCAGAAGTAAGCAGATATCCTATATTGGTACTGATGACAGAAACTAAATTGCATGGTGTTGGAGATAATAAGTTCCCAGCCCCAGATTGCAATTGAAATGAAAGACATTGAAAAGGCGAATGGATTGGGCAGTCGGACAACTAGCACAACAGATTGTTTACATCATCCTAAAAATCAGAGGAGAATGAAAAGCTTGCCACGTGTTCGCAACAAGACAGCACAAAAAAAGGTAATAAAAGAAGCTACAACTCAAAAATTCATACTTTCCTGTCAAATAAACGGAAAGGTTATTGTTGCAAGGCATAAGAAGTAAATTTATCGGTGCTCATAACGTATGTCGGAGACATCTTTCAGAAATAATGAGAGCCACCCAGAAACGACAATCAACAGGCCGGACTCCATGAGATCAAGATCGTGAACAAAATTAAATTAGAACACGATGAGAACTCGAGTGGAGAAACAGAGAGGTTAGGTGGAAGAAGAAGAATACGAACCTAACGCTGCGAACTTAGCGGGAATAGTACCAAATTGATAAGAAAAATTGGAGTAAATCACGAGGATTCCGAAGCTGGGTATTCCTTTTAAGGTTCAGCCGTTCGGAGGTAGTTGATGGGTTCAACAACTTCTCTTCGGTCACTGTGTCATCCGGTCTGAACCTCTGGTCTCTCAGTCGACGAATGCTGTTGTAAATTCGCTTTTAAGTTTCAACGCCTTTTTTCTTATTTATGTTTGTGCCCCTGCTTTTTGTACAATTTCTTCTCTGGCGCCTCCACTTCTGACGCATGCTGCATGGATATGAAATTTGCCCATGGGCTGAAAATTATGAAATCTAATTAGTATCCTTCTTATCATGGATGTTTGAAAATTCTTTTTTTTAAATATAGACGTAAATCAAGATAGAAAGTATTTTAAAATTTATAAAAAAATATATCGACATCCATAAATTTTTTTTGAAATCCGTAAACTTCCAACAAATTCTTAAACACATATTATGTCTTACCTAAACAGAGAAAATTACTGTGAAAAGTAATGGGAGTATACATGTATACCCATCCATCACTTTGCTAGAAAAGGGCACCATCGACTAGTATCGAATCATGCAAGAGATATTGATCCAAATAATTTAATTGTAATAATGATGCTGCATTTTCTATCATGTGTTGTTTAACTGTGATGCAATTTAACATGCTTAAAAGCAGCATGGCATGATTTGTATTGGAAAATATCTTATTCTATCTGCAGAGAAAAGAGTTAGGGATGTTTTTGGATTGGCAATAATGAAAGTGACTTTCATTATATTCAATTTTTACAAACTTAAATTTGAATGGAAGTTAGAAATAGTAACGTAATTTATATTTGAATTATCGTTTAAAAGCATAAAAGATTCGTGGGAATCCACATTTAATTTCTTATTTTTTCCACTATGTACGGATGAAACTTCTTCCTCCTCTAACGTGGAAAAGCTAAAAACAACACAAGTATGCTTTCATTTTACAATTCATAGCAGAAAGTCACTCATAACGGTTGAGATGAATGTTTGGACCTTCCATCCAAGGCAATCTCCAAGGCACTCAAAGGGTATGTTTGGTTTGAAGGGAAGGGATGGTAGGGGAAGAAATGGAGGAAAGGGGAAGAAATGGCAGGAGAGAAGATCGCACTGTTTGATTTGGTTATAAGTACATATTAATCTATATTTTATATAAAATAATTTATATATTAACATTAATTAATGCATAAATATTTTTATTTACCGTGAATGTAACATTATATTTTAAAAAATAATAATATTTTGTGTTGATAATAATATATTTTATTTTTAATTAATTTGAATAATATATTTTTAATTATAATTTTATGATTTTTATTTTTTATCATTTTAATAATAATATATTTTTACTTTTTATTTAGTTTGTTAAAATAGTATTGTTTATAAATTAATTTTATAAAAATATATCTTAAAATTTTAATTTGTTTTTATAGTTCATTTTTAATTAAAATTATATAATTAATATTTTTAATTAATTTTATAAAAATACATGTTTATTATATTTTTTATTTTTATTTTATTATAGTATATTTTAAATCATAATAATATTTTTCTTAATGGCATTAATGGAAATAACAGAAAAATTTGAAGGCCAAATTTGTCAAGAAGTTTGACTCTCCTAAAAAAACCCCAATTCAAAGGGGAGGGTAAATTTAAGTTCAATTCTCCTTCAAAATTTTGAATTAAATGAGGGGATGAGAGAATTTTTTTCCTTCTCCTCCCCTCCAACCAAACACACCATGAAAGGGATTGGGCCATTAAAGTGAAAGAGAGGAGGGGCTTATGTGTAAAATTGAGGACGTTGCGGGGGTGTTTGCAAAGCGAATATAGGAATAATAGCATCTTTTGCGAGTGTGAATATTGGAACTGGAAAGTCCCCTCATGATTCGTGCCGGCGAAGAAGATAGTTAGCAAAAATCTGGGAGCCTAATTAATTCCATAAATAAGAATCAAAATTATTTTTATATAATAAAATAAAACAGGTTCAACTTTCTTGTAAGGCGGCGATCTGGAAGGGTCAAGGAGACAGCCAGGATTTCACAATCAAAAGTTAAAAAAAAAAAATTGGGTTCACATCTGATTGGGAGGGTACTTTGTACACACGTGATGCTGATATCAGCAGATCTCAATCCCAATCTAACTACCAAACTCGCCACTGTCACCAATGAGGAAAGCGGTAGAGAAGTACTTTTACGTAAATTAAGATAAATATGTAGATAAGATTATCTCGTTTTACGAAAAACTATTAAACGTACTTTTAAAGAGAAGTTAAGATTTACCAAACAAGCATGGTCATCTCTGAGAGCCTTACCCATCGCTTCAATGTATTCTTATCGTTTTATTTACTTTAAAAAAGTGTATTTAAAATATTCGATTTAAACAAATAAATATGCTCAATACAAACTAAGAGTTGGGTGTTCATCTTATTGAAAGGAACTTAATGGTTTAAATACAGTATCTAGAGTCTGGATCGATGTAAAAGCATAAAGCCTTTTTTTCTAACATATATCCTTAATAAAAGTAATAATGTTTGATATATTGTTATAGATTAAATATAAACACCTGTCAACGGATATTTAAACCTTAGTTTATTGTATAATGAGGAATTAGACTCTTTTATTGGATCCAAATCCCAATGTTGGTTGTATAAAACCCATTTGGAATTATGTTAGGGTTGAACAAGTGACCTGCAACCCAGTAAATCCGTCCAGACCCGTCATGAAATTTTCCTGTTTAAGATCCCCCAAAATTGACCCGTAACAGGTGAACGTATATATTAAACGGGACGGGTTACAAGCACACCCTCAGATTGACCATGCCCTCCGTATATATCTATACTATTTTGTATGCTTATTTTCCTATAATATATTAATATTTAATCTCAAAAGTTAATGGGTTCGTTTGTGAACATGTCGAGGAATTTTTTTTATGTAAGCTGAGGTAAATATGTGAGGGAGATTATCCCATTTTTTGGAAAAAAATACTGGGCATGTTTGGCGGAGCGACTGTAAAAGTCAAACGCATATTCAACAGTGTTTTTCTGCAAAATGAGATAATCTACCTCACATATTTACCTCGACTTACGTAAAAGTACTTCTCTACCTCATTCCCAAACGAACACACTATTGAATGAGTTTTTACCTTCCCTAAAAGTGTTGCCAAACCAAGCCAGTATTGGGTCTTTATCCCGCGGTATATGGGTTGTCATAAAATTCAGTTCTGGCTTCGATTCTCCTTATGATATGAAGTTAAACATTTTTTTATCGTTTTGCATGAAATTGTGAAAAAAATTCAACACTCTAAAAGCTAATAATATCGAAACCCCTAATAACATTCCATCTTGCCTTATCCCTCTTCCCCTCCAACAATCTCTGCAGCGAAGAAATTTTTATCACTTCTCATGTTCCTCATTAACACGTTTAACATAGGCTTAAATGGGTTCCGTGCATGGACCAATTAATTTGTTATGGTTTATTTTTATAGGGTTGACACTTGAACCAGCTTGTTTCGTCAGTTACTCGCTTCTAGAAATAATCATGTTGATTTTTTTTTAATATTAAAAATCAATAAATTATAAACAATGTTATTTGTATTATATGGGCAAAATATGAATATTTTCTGATTTCAAACACTTTATCTTTTTTTCTATTAAATATTGAGCGTGTTGTTTTTTTTAACTTGGTGGGCATGAATACTCGTAAAATGATGTCAGCACACGTAGGGATGTCATAAGGGAAAATTGGTCTTTTTGATCCTTATGATTTGAATAAAATTGTAACGTAATCTTTACATTTTGACTCAATTCAACTCAATCTGTATACTTTTGACTCAAATATACCTCGGTTTTTTAACTTTGAATCATTGCAGGGATTGAGTTATAGTAATTCAAAATATAAAGATTGAGTTACAGTTAACTCAAAACTATAGTGATTAAACTGCATTGAGTCAAAATTGAGAAAGTAAATTACAAATGGGTCAAGATTACAAAGAACGGAAAAATTAATTAGTTTCGGCTATTGTTAATCTCACGAGCCATAAATGGACAAGTGCTGGGCCCATGCTGTGTAGAGTGCATCCGACAAGTTGGAGTGGGCGGTATTGGGATACTTGGACTTTTAAAACTAAATAATTATAGGGGACGCACAGATAAGAAATAGCAGGATACCATTATATTTATAACATATTAGCGGCGTAGCCCTTTATTTTCAGTTAACTAGACACATGGTGAAGATAATTTTTTTTTTCTTTTCTAATCTTGGACTGTTTGTCATAAAAAAATAAGGTTTTTTTATTGTCGGTTAATCATAAAAAATAAGGCTTTTTTTTAATTTTATGGTGTTCGGATCCATCTGCCGGTCAAGTTAACTGATTACTCCGGGCAGTTAGTTCTACATCGTTGGCTTTGCTCATCACCCTTTTATTTCACAAATCTACTACTAATTATCCTTGCCGCGGCGCCCACCGGAGCGGAAGAAGAATGAGAAGAAGACGACGCCAAAAATCCATCATCATGATAATACACGAAATTAGAAATAAAAATAGAACATCACGTTGTGTCCGTTTGGGAATGCGGTAGAAAAGTGCTTTTATGTAAGTTGAGGTAAATATGTGGAGAAGATATCTCGTTTTACGGAAAAACACTGTTGAACGTGTTTATACGGAGTAAATAAACTTTTCTAAACAAGCACGCTGAGAGCTGAAACCTAAGCAATACCAACACCTGACAAATCGCGTGAACAATTAAGGTTAGTGTATCTTAATTCTGAAGAACCGTCCATTAAAATATTGAGTAATGAGTAGTCGGCATGATAACCAATTAAAGGCATGTGGCTCCCTCACCCATTTCCCACAGCTGAGGCAGATAAGGTTGGTTGTGAGATTTGGTTTGGCCTCAAGTAATTAGCTAATCTTCAAATTAATATTAATTAATCAGGTAAATCCTAGTTCATACTAATAAATTGGGTTCACTTTTGGATAAACCTACTGAATATGTGATGGTGTACGGATGCAGTAAAAAAGTACTTTTAATCAAACTGAGGTTGATATATGGAGGAGATTATCTTATTTTACAAAAAAAAAATACTGTTGAACATACTTTTGGGGAGTAAATAAGCTTTTCTAAACAAGTACATGGACTCTCTCTCTCTCTCTAACATGGGGCAAATTTCAAAGAATTAGTATTAAGCTTACTTTTTTCTCCAACAATGATCAGATCATCTATTAGAAAGATGACTGGGGTGTTTGCAAAATTTCTAAAAGCACTTTTATATAAGTTAAGACAAAACTTCTCCTACATATTTACCTTGAATTATGTAAAATTATTTTAAAAATGCTAATTCAAATACCATTGCAAAATATTGGGCGGCTTGAAGTGCAGCTCAGTAGCTAACTGCAAATTTCCTTGTTTCTCTTTGCTCAGAGTTCTAGCTTCCAAGCCACGAAGACGAACTGACAGGAAAATATCAGCAAGAAGCAACATTATCCGTCCAGACGCCATAATGCATCCCCCAGGATGCAAGCGTTAGCAAAAGGGAAAGGCAAGGCTATACAGAGAATTATCTACATACTCATGACAGATGGGAGAGAGAAGCAACTAGGCAGCATTCTTTTGGATTCATCATGATACACTGAGGAGGATTCTTGTATACACACTTTGACATAAACATCCTAGAGGTAATTTTGGTATAGCCACACACAAAAGCCGCCTCATTGGACCATTAATTAATCCGTATATATAATTACATATCAAGCACGAGTAAATATCCCCGGCAGCAATCATCAAGACCAGGATGACTGTCCAAAAGAACAAATGCAGCCGCACAAACCCCCCCCCCAAAAAAAAATTCAAAAGTGATATCACAATTTTAACCACTTCGGCTTCACAACCTTCTTATCGGCAGGCTTGCGTTCTTGAACAGCAGGGGTTTGTGAAGCTTCAACGGCTTCTGGGGCAGACTCTGCAGGTTCAGATTGCTGGCCTTGATCATTAGTAACATCCAACCCCTTCAAACACATAACATCCTCTAGTAGGAAAGGCCCAGTATGGTCAGCCACGGTGCTTTCACCTGAAGATTAGATTTGGACAAGGAAACTTCAGCATATTACTGATTCAATTCTAGGGGAATGCCTTAGATGGTGAATATGTTAACTATCAAACATAGTAAACAAACCATGGCGTCAAATAGAACAACGAGTGGTTTTTGCAAAATAATTGTTATAGACACCTAATGTGTAAAATTAACAACAGATCAAAGGACAACATTTAATAAAGATTCTACAGACTGCAAGAACTCACCTTGGGGAGTATCATGTGAAAAGTACACAATCGCACCGGGGCAAAAGCCAGCAGTATAAAAATCTTGAGACATGTCTTTAATCAGCTTCTTTGGTGGAGTAGTATCTGCATCAATAAAACAAAAAGGTTATGAACGAAGGCCATACACAATAACAATATTCTAAAGGTTTTCCACGCTTCAAGATGTCAGATATGACTCTGGGCGGAGTCAGCTGACGGTAAAAGAGTCAAGGGTATTAAAACAACAAAATTGATCATTATCCATTCAAACAAAATTTTGATCCGAAAAAAGTCATCAATATGCTTACATATATAAAATGGCCGCTCTGGTTGTACAAGCACTTTGGTGAGGAGATCAACTAAACTCTGGAGTGTTTCTGAAGGATGAAAGGTAGCCTCTAAGGTGTGATTATCAGGAAAGCGAACTCTAATCACAGCCTGGAAACATGAACAAATAAACTTAAAAGATGAGTTCACCCTACTCCAGTCTAGCAGTTACAAATTTTTAACTTTATGAAGGAAAGAAGGGGAAAAACTTGTATGCAACGGTGGCCATGAATACAGGCAATTTTTTTTTTTTTAAATTGATATTACTTTGGTTATTCTTGATCTACGAGCTGCCTCTTCTGCTTCCCGGATTTTGCGAGTCTTCAAGAATTTATCTGCACATAACTAATACATATAAATTTCAACATTCATGAAAAATCAAATGTTCTTTCTGTATGCATCCTGAAACATGTGCTTAATGATTTTCCTGTAATGTATACACTTTTCGTTGATCCTTATTGTATATCAAATGAAAATATTTACAAATGTTAATGCATGACCACTCTAAAATACTCCTCAAATTAAAAGATAATATATTTGGTGGTCTTTGGAAATACTTATCCTTAAGATATTAGGCATATAACAATTCTGATAGGAGATGGCTCGCAAAAAAAGAGAGTTATACATTCATTATAGATAAAGTGTAAATCAATGTGGTAAACAAATAGTTTTCTTAATTTACATTTAATTCAGGTCCTCCTTAGAATATAAATATATTGTCATGTCCTTCCAATAAAACAGAACATTAACGTTTGGCAATTTGTGGTAGAAACAACCTCGCATCTTGAATCATAGGATATGAAGTATAATTCTTACCTTCCTTTTTAGTAGCCAACAGTCGATAATAGTCTTCAGCAGTGAACTCAAAGAAATCATCAGTCTCTTCTGCCAACAAAATGCCAACAAGAAAATAAAGTTCATTCAGAATGCTAGAGTCAGATTATATATAAAACTCCTAATAATTTAGATCAAACTTCTCAAAAGGTCTGGGAAGTGTAGAAGTTAAGGTGCTATTACCATTGCTGGGGGCAGTATTTGGTGCTGCAGAAACTGCTGCTGTTTCAAATACACGAATATCTCGTCCAAACCTTTCCTTGATAGCTGCAAGCTTGGCCTGTTGCCATAAAACACAACAGAAAAGAGAAGCATTAAGTAAAAGAGCAGAACGAGTAAGCAATCGTGCATCATTCAAATGAATAAGTCAGTCGATAAGCAGGGGAAGTAAACTGGACCCAACAGAAGTTGTCTGCAATACAAATAATGAAATTGAAAACTTACACCTACTCTAGAGTTCAAATTATAATAGGTGACTGCTATTATTTTAGGGAAAAGGGATGAAGACATACTTATTCAGGAATACAACTCTAATCACGTTGAAGAAGGTAATTTATTATAAATGATTTAGTAGTACATGATCTGCATTAAAGTCGGGAGCAAACCTAAAGACAACCGCTGAAGCCTTTCATGTGACAAGCCAAGTCATTACTTTAACTCGCAGGCACAATGCTACTCACAAATAGGAGAAAGCTCGGTTTGAATTTACTTTTTGGTATGCAACTTTAATTGCGCAAGATCTAACAGGGCTAAAATCTAGGATGTATATTTATTGCGAAGTTGATGTGCATCTTAATTTATAAAAAAAAAGAAAAAGAAAAAAGAGCAATAAAGGGGATTCAAGTAATCAAGTCTTGTAATTTAGTTTATTGAAGTGGAGAAGGAGCCAAGGTTAAAGACCGCATATAGCTGATATTTTCTATTTCATACTCGCCATTAAAAATAAAATGATACCCGTACAAGTTGAGATAATGGTTTGACCGAGCATCAAGAACACATTAACAAAGGATCGCCGCCAGATTAAGGTTTGATAATACATCAAAATGCTAAGTTATAGACATGGTGTTATCTTATAACGCATAGCCTAACACTTTTTGCCTGAATCAATTATAATCTGCGGTGTTCCAATACTTTCCATGAACAGGTATCAAAATTCATGTTTTGACACTGACAAATATGAATGCCAATCCAAAGAAACACTTCAACCCACAGATAATACTAAAAACTAGAAATTCCTTGGCTTGCCAATGAGGGAAGTGATGGAGAGGAAAAGAACTAGCAAGAAACCCCAAGAACAAATCTATAGACAATCAATAAGTAAAGCACGGGAGGCGGAAAATAACCAAACCTAGATGGGGAATAAAAGAAGAGGAAGAAGAAAAATATCAGACAAGAGAGGAACAAAAGAAAACCGATTACCTTAGCTGCTTCAGAATCCATGGAATCAATCGCCGTCACCCTTCTCCTCTTCGAAGTTAAAGATAAAGGATCATCCAAAAACATGAGCGAAGAGGAGGTATGGAGAGCGGATGGATTTTTTTTTTTTTTTGGCCAGCAGTGGAGGACGGAGTTAAACAAGGGATTCACATCTGGGCTCTGTGTGACCCGAAGTTATCCGACGGACCATATCGGTAATTTCACCCCTCATTCTCCAGCAAGTCTATCGCATCATGCGCTGCCACGTGCAGATTCCCACTTGCTTGATTCTTACTCACCCTCCATTCGATTATTATATTAAAATAGTTGCTTATTTTTAAGGGTTTGCAATTCTAGAAAACTGAGTTTTGAATTTTAAAAATTGTGTGATTTTAAAAGTTAAATTGATCCAAACGATTGTCTCTTTTTTTACATAGGATACACTTGTTGGTACTCTTATTTTATAATTAACAGTTTAAACTGATTTAACAAAATTATTAAAGTTACATTATTTTTAAAAGATTACACATACTCTTACACTCCTTAAAACTTGGGTGTTCCAGATGCCATAACGAAAAAAAATTTGCTAAATTTTCAGGCTGTTTGGATTTAGTTATTAAGTAACTGTATGCTGCACAGTGAGGATGTGTAGAAGGAAGCATGGGAATGCTAATTACCACATGATGTCGCAGCAAACGGACTTGAAAAATAAAGTGTAAAGGCAGCAATACCCGAATGAAAAAAGTATGTTAATTTAAAAGATGTGTTGATTTGAACCGTCTTTATTGGGTGTAACATGGGGGGGGGGGTTTGATAAGTTCGATCTCGTCATTATATTCTTATGTCACTAGTAAATGTCCCTTTTAAACAAAAAAAAAAGTATAAAGATAAAATACCACAGAGAAAGTTAGATCTTGAAAGAACCAAGGTTATCAAATCCGGACCGGTGATCAGACCGAACAAGGTAGTGGATTAAGGGTTAATGGGTCAGACCGGAGTCAAACCGGGGGTCAAACCGGTGCGGAATAAAAAATTTAAAAAATAATTATTATCATATATTAACACAACTTCTTGACATATTTTACAATAATACTTATTTTACGGTACGTTCAAAGACATCGGCCATTTGGTAATAGGACCTGCTCAATAAAATTTTTTCAAATGCCCAGATTAATTAAAGGGTAAAATGGGTATTTTTGGGTCAATGAGTGTATATGACCAGTGAGGAAATCTCATTAATCGATGAAGAATTTTATCTTTTCCTTCTTTTCTTTCTTCTCTCTCCACTTGATTTTTTCCTCCCATCAACACTCAACAATCACCTCTTAAGTCACAAGCGTCGTCACTCTGTCTCTTAGCCTCTCCTCACAACACTCAACAATCACCTCACCTCTCTTTATGGATGATACATGCGTGTGGAAGAAAGCAAAAGAAAATGGAAAGAGAGGGGGGGAAACCGAAAAAATGAAAAGGTGATATCGGACGGAGGACTGGAGACTGAAAGGAGACAGTGCTGCTTCTCTTAGTAAGAAATTCCTTCCCTTCTTACAAGCAAGCTACAACGTTCAGAGCATGGGTTCGGAGTGGAGTTCAGGTATGGGACAACTATGGTTAGGCAAAGAAGCAAAGAGGGGGTGATAGACAAAGCACTAGCGGCTGCATGAGAGGAAGGATCGACCTCTTTCTCCTAATCGGCATCAGCGGCCGGCGACCGTGTGGTCTTTCTTTTTTGCTGTCTCTCATTGGCATCCTCTCTCTCCTAATCGGCTTCAACAGCTGATAACTTCATGGTCTTTTTTTTACTGTCTCCCTTTTGTTTTTGGCTGTCTCCGATTAGCATTTACTGACCCGGGGTTCAACCCCAACTCGAACCAGATTGCCTGTCGAGTCGCCGGTTTCCAGCTTGACTCGATCGGCCCGATCCGAGTTTGTGAATGCTAGAAAGAACTCAAGCAGCTCCAGCCGGCCTCCATGCACCGGCGGAAGATTACCGGGCAGAAAATGCAATATAAAGAGATTACCGTTCAGGAAGCAGAAAAAGCAAGTTGGACTTGGATCCTGTTGGGCCTAGGCATCGTAATTGAAGGCAGCGAGATGGGCCTGCTCGCTTTAATTAAGTCAGGAGGCCAGATATTTATAGGGTTCAAGATTCTTTTCCTTTTTCCGGGGGGTGCATCTATGGATCCATGTATCAAGTGAAGAGTCCAATTATCAGACGGAAAATTGCACCAAAAAAAAAATTATCAGATGGAAAAGATGAGGGGGTGGCTATAATTTTGGACTCTTTTTCTCAAAAGTTTTCTTCGAAGAGCAGTCAGTATTCATAAGTTTTTCTCTAGTGTTTTGCCGAAAAGGTTTAAACAGAAACAATATCGACTCGGAAGTTTAAAATAAGATTGGTATCACCCTTAACGTTAAAGAATGTTTAGTTTGACAGTTAATTTTGATATAAATTGTTGATGTATAGTTTAACAGTTAATTTTGATCAAAATTGGTGATGTGTCATATCCAGTTTGACTGTTAATAAATAGCTACCATTTGAATTTGTTAAGTTGGGACTAAATTTCACTTTTTAAACTTTCAGAATAAAATTGTACAAAAACTTTTTGAATAAAAATGGATCTTAACTCTTTGTTGCTATTTGGTTAATTATTTAGAGTTAAGGGTATTTTTATCTTGAAAGTTGTTACGAAATATCATTAGGCATCCGAAAATTTTTGTAATCAAGTTGAAAAAAAAGTAGCAATTCAACCGTAATGTTCTACAAGGATAAATTTGACTGATAGATCAGTCCAACATCATCTACATGGCTTGCCATCTCATCATTCACGTGATTTCTCGTTACGCTACGAGCATCACATGATCACACCTCGGCCAGCTGCCGCTAGTCCCATCGTCATCCCTCGCAGCCTTAACACCAGCTCCAGCTCCACCGTGTCTCATCCGCTTCAACACCAGCTTCATTCGTAGTTCTCTGAGCATTTTGGATTTGGATTTCATGGCCGTAGCTTTGTTTTGGATCATTTATAAATTTTCCAAGGAATTCATCATCGTAGTTCTGTTTGCTTCTTAATGGCGAAGGGCCTTTCTACGTAACCTGATGATATTTTGGAACCTTTTATCCACATGGCTCGCATTCCTTGTCGGAGACCCATTGAATTTCAGCCACCGGAGAGAGATCCAATGGCGTAGCTGGAGAGGTAGGAGGAAGAACGAAGAAACTGAAATAAATTTGGATTACTGGCTTCACCTCGAATCTGACACGATGTGGATTTGGATTTTCTGGATCCCATTTGATACGTGTTCTCTAAGCTATTTGCGTCACTACTTGATCTATCATCTTTGTGTTACTTTCTTGATTCTTTTATTACTCACACCAATCGGTATGTTCATCTTCGTCTTTGTGCCGAAGGCGAAGATCGATCGATTTTGATGCGTTTCATTTTTTGCTAGATCTGGTTTCCTTCTTCTTCTTCTTCTTTTTTTGTGCACTTTATCTTTCTGAAGGCAGAGATTGATCTAACAGAGGAGGAGGAGGAGGAGATTACGAGGTGTGATGATGACGTGGAAAGATAAAATTAGTAAGTGGCAATGAGGTGGCATGTTGAGACTTGAGTGCCACGTGGGGACGCTAACTGAACACAATCGAGTTAACTAACGATTGACCGTTACAATTTTTTAAACTGGGGTAAAATTGATCTTACTAAAATTTTCAGGGTAATACCAATCTTATTTAAAATTTTTGGGGTGGGATTGATCTAAAAAAACTTCCGGGTGCCTAGTGATATTTCACGACAGCTTCTAGAGCAAAAATAATTTGTTTGGTCTAAAAGTTTATTCATCGCCTTTCAATTAAAACAAAACAAAAGCTTAACTCGGAAAATACTCATTAACTTTTATGAAAATGTGTTAAATATGAGATAATGCCGTTACTTTTGTGACATAGCATACACTGTTTTTACATATACAGCTAATTGGTGCTTTGTTATATGTAAGGGTTTAGCAATTTTTCCTTGCATTTCAAGTACTCATGAAGAAAAAGTGCAGTGAATGCGTGTGCTATGATAAAAGTCTTTTTAAGTGTTACTTTACTTTAGCTCCGAAAAAAACGAATGTAACGTGGATATCCAATTAAAAGGAAGAATCGCTTAAGGATGATGATCGAAAGGAGCTAATAGCTTCGATCGCAATAAAAGATGATTTTAAAAGCAGTCAAGTTCAGAGGCACTCTACGTTCAGCTCAACTAAAGGGGCCTGCCAATTGTAATTTCCCCAACATTCTCTGCTTTCTTGCAATTATTATTATTTTAGAGTTCACACGGACACAGTTCTCAAAATCAAAATCCAACTTCACGCAGAGAAATCAGATCAATAACTGCACATTCATTGTTTTTAAAGTTTGGTATCAATGTTATCCTTTCATGTGTGACGCAGAAAGCTAAACGAAAATATCTACATTAACATTAGAAAAATTTACTATCAGATCCAAAATATAGTAATTAATGAACAAAATATTTTAAAGATTGACAAAATTACCATCAAGTCCCAGCAGTAGATGGTCTGGTTGTCATCAACAGCCTCATCAGCCGTCCATAACAACCGGACCAGCTACCAATGGGACCTGATAGTAATTTTATCAATTTTTAAAACATTTTATTTATTAATTCTTGTTATTGTGACATGCTTGTAAATTTCACTCGTTATTATTCACAATGTCGATGTTTAAATGAGAATTCCATTAGGAAAATGATCACAGATTCTGAAATAATTATATGAGAGGAGCTTTATCTTAATTTACGTGAAAATGACTTTTGGGGTGGTAAACGGCCTCTTCAAACAAACCCTAAAGAAGTTGGAATATGAAGATATGGTTGAGTTTTGTCGTTTTTATTTCCCTGGCCGTGCGAACCATGAAACGACAATGCTTAGCTGAATCGGCCGGCAGCGACGACAACGCGTTTTTTCCCAATTCCCAAGTCGTGCTTTTGGGATTTCAAATTCTTGAGTTGGCTGAACGTGACTCCGGGGGGGGGTCCCATCAGCCATCATAAACTAACACTCCTACACTCCTACTATTTAGTTAATTGATTAACAGCTAATTAATTAATTTAAATTATGACAGACTCCTTACCATATTTTGCTCAAAGAAGATTAAAAAATACTAATTCTCCGCTGATTCAAATTATGGGTCCATTTCGTGACATCAAACACAGAGAGGACCCGAACCTGCGTTTTCTAGAAAGACATTCCGTGGGATGGATTAAAAGAAAGACGACAGAGCAGGTTCAGAAAGCATTCGCAAGGAAGGTTAGATAAATAAGGAACGGCAAAAAAGAAAGTTGTTGCTGTAACAATCACTGGAGGGGAGGGGGAGAGAGAGGGTGTGTGCTCGGTGATGACGATGGACAGAGAGAAGGAGAGAGAGATAGAGTTAGAGAGTGCAATGTATACTAACTGTTTGCTGTTAGGTCTGGATCCGGCTATTATCGGAGTTGGAGCCTCCAATGGCACCCCTCGTGTCGGACTCTTTCGCCATTCCAACCCTAAATTGGGCGAACAGCTCCTCTACTTCATACTCTCTTCCCTCAGAGGCCCAGTTCAATCCGCTAAAGTACCTTCTCCGTTCTGATATTCTGTCAACTCTCCATGTTCCCTCACTTGCACATATGCATTACATTTATCCATCATGCTTGCTTGTTTTGGCTTGTGCTCCCAAAATTTCTGTGTGATTTGCTCCTGACTGTAACTTTTTCCGGATCTTCAGGATTTTGATAAGGTCTGGCCAATTTTTGATTCGGCGCAATCGCGTGATTTCCGTAAGGTATTCTTACTATTTTAGTACAATTGAATTCTCGAGTACTATTTTCTGGGTTTTGGTTCGTTTTCTCTTCCCCGTTTGAATTTGCAATTAGAATTGAATTTATTTATATAGCGCTGGAGTTTTATTACTAGGTCGTGCAAGGGATTATTAGTGAGCTCGAGTCGCAGGGTGCGCTTCCTAGGAGCAATTCAAGAGTTTCTTCACTTGCTACGTGTTGTGGACCAAGGTCAATACTTCTGTTCTCTCTTTCCGGCTCATGTTTGCCCCCCTGAATTCCTCAGTTTTGATTTGTATTGTTGATTTCTGGGAAAAAGTGTCCAACATATCCACTTGAAATATGTACATTTCTGCTGGTTCTTTTGGAGTTTTGTTCATCTGCATACCTAGTTGATTGCAGTTGCTTGTTATCCTGAGCCAATTACTAGGAAATGTTAACATGTTTGTGATTATTAGATAATGCATTGTACATTGTCTGTCGGTGACAAGCAAATTTAGACGATGTTGTTCTCGATGCATTGTCTTTATACAAGGCCCC
>JANTPZ010115110.1:0-20289 GCA_025593235.1 Vachellia pachyceras
GGTCGAGCAAAATTTTCTCTCCCCTTACAAAAGCCCACTTTTGGTGGAGGGGAGTGGGTGAGAGAAAGTAGCACCAAGAGACAAAAATCCACCCTCCCCATTATTTTTTTACAACCAAATACACTCAACCCCTCCCCTCCCCTCCCCTCCCTTCACAAAAACCCAAGGTTCAAAAAATTGGACCAGACATATCGATGTAGACCAAAAACCAGCCATATGTTCATTCGGTACTCTTTTGAACTGGGAAAAAACTTACCTCAAGTTAATCATGCTGAAAAAATGTGAACCGGGCATAACTCGTAATCCACTAGGTTAAGTGATTTGCTTGAGTTATATATTTGTTTTTGCATTTCAACCTTGAGATGACATTGTTTTTAGAAAGAAAAGGATGTATAGAAGACGGAGGATGAAGATGGAGAAGAGAAGCATGTCAAAAGGTACAACTTTAAATAGGAGAGAATGAAAATGAAAGAAATAGTCAACACTATATATTCTATTAATGGAGAGAACACTAAACGGCCGATGAGAGGGCGCACAAATGAGAGAAATGAGAATGTTGAACAAGATGGGTGAATATGAAGAATGTAAAATTTGAAATAGAAGTAGAGGTGTGAACATGAGAGCTTTTATGTGAACATGAAATGATGCCAATCAATGTGATATTACATTGAGAAAAAGATAAGCGTTGAGAAGAGAATATAAACTTTGGAAAGGAGCAAAGCTCTATTTCCATGTGTCGATTTGCATAGCTTATAATGATACAGGTTATTATTTTAGATTTGGAGGGTAGAGGTCTGGCTCATGGAATAAAGAAAAAAGTTCAGGTCTAGCTTTTAGAGTCAGATTACAAGTGAGAAAAAAAAGTGTGTGCGTGTGTATTCCATCATTAAATTTAAATAAAATATAAAAATATGATTACCACATGTCTAAAAATATTAAATGGAAAATTAAATCATACATATCTAAAAATATAACCAATTAATTTTCATAAAATAAAAAATGACTAATCAAATGAAATATATTTTATTAAATCCTTTTTTTAATATAACTGGTTTGACTCCAAGTTAATCAGTTTTAATCCAACAACATTTAAACCACTGTTTTGACCCATTCAATAGCCGGTCAGTTTTTTGAACCTTGCAAAAACCCCATCAAAGACAGACCCAAAAGCCCATGAAAAGTGAAAAGCTGTTACATATTCTTGTGGATACCACAATGTTATTTTTGCTCTGATTTAAAAAACTTGATCTTATCCTTGAGCTTAGCCCTGTGTGTGTGAGAGACAAGCATACTTACGAATCTCCTATAGAGAGATTCCTATTAATAATAATGATGGCTAGAGAAGTATATCCAAGTATATTGCATCAAAGATAACTTATGTACATTTTTGACTTACCAACATCCTCATTACAAAGCATGCTTCACTATCTATGTCATGAAGCATAGCTAAAATTAGCAACTACAGATCTTGCTTTGGCTTGCGGCTCAATTCCGAGTAATGGCCACCCATTAGTTGCAAAATCTCACCCCACAAATTTTCTGAGGAATCTGTGGAAGCCCCACAAAGCAAACTTGAGCTACATGCAGCCACATACCAATAATCTGATTCAATCTCCTCCCTCAACTGATCCAGTTGCCATCCGGCATAGCCAACGAAGAATTTGAAATCCTGCGGCTTCAATATTCCCTTCTTCACAAGCACTGCAGCTTCAACCAAGCTGTTTCGAGCTCCAAAGCATAAGCCGGTGATCACCTCTTCCAATCCCGGTAGCTTCAATTTCTCCCCTGTTCTTAACAAAAACATGCTTGCCTCAAGAGGTCCCCCAAAATGCAAGGAACAGTCAGAGAAAGTGGTTGCTAGATCTAGATTAGTAGGATTTATGTGTTTAATCTTTTTGTGAAGCGGGCGATTGATGATAACTCCAAAAGGTCCTTCTTGTGGGTGCCTAGTTCCAGATCTGAGAAGCAGTACAACAGTTCTTTCAAATGTGCGAATACCATCAAGCTTTTCCGTGGCAACAAGTACACAGCCAGTCTCAGGTACTGGAATGGGGTGGGCCCACTTTGCGCCAAGTGGTTTGGAACTGTGCAATGTCCCTCCTTGACTGTGAATATCAGAGTTTGCTACTTCCTTCTGTAAATCAAGTGAGTGCTTTAAGATATGATGAAGCACAATCAAAGGTAGAACCTTTTCATTTCTTCAAATTGTCGATTCTTCATAAAGAGAGATTAGTAAATCAACAAGTCAGCAAGTGTATAACATAGGAATTCCTAGCTTTTGAGAAGTTTAATCAGAGGATGGGAAAAATCAAGTTGTAGCCTCAACCAACTCATTGCCCCCAAGTTGATGTTTCTAAAACATAAATTTGGCAATCAATCTCGCAACTGTCAAGCATGTTTCTAAAACAGGCACGAAGAACAACGAAATCACTAACCTTTCAAGCTTGGAGATTAACAAGGACATTACCTGAGAATGCATGAAGCATGACTTGGAATGCTGTAGTTAGCTCCTAAGCTATCTACTACTCAAGCTAAAGTGCAATCATTTTATATTTCGGATTTTTGAGCATGTCTTTTTCAAAAACCGAAATCCCTTTAACCAAAAAAAAAAAACGAAGGGAAGAATGACATCTAGATATGTTTACGATAGGCATATCACAGAATGGTCTCATGAAGTGCCTAATACAAAGTTCCAATGGACTTGAATAGAATTGAAATTTTGAGCAATATCACGAAATGCCCCACAAAAGTTTTGATTCAAGTCCCTTGAGACTTTTCTGGAGGTAGGGTATTTTGGGGGACCATTCTGTCATATGCCTATTTTAATGGTACCTAGAAGTCAATCTCCCAAAAAAAGGTGATTATGTCATCACGATGGGGTTCTCATTGTGCGTTTGTGTGAGAATTCAGATTTCAGAACAGCTTTTTCCAATGCATGTTTTGAGCCTAGAATATTAAAATGTTGTCAAATGTAAATACATTTTCAGAAATAAAAAAAATAAAAATTATCCACTTGAAACAAACATGCAAGACCTACAGAAAAAAGAGACAGAGATGACAGCCAAGCATCCTCTCGAGGGACAAATATATTACCAGCTCATCACTGAATAGCTTTGCTCGGAATTCTCTCCAGTCCAAATTAGTATGATCAGATTTCCCAGAATTCATGTCTGATTTGTTGCCATCAGAGGCATTGTTTTCTCTAATACCATCTCCTTCTGGGATAGACCGCTCACCATCTCCTATAATGAATCAGTATATCCATAAATGGGGAGAAGATTCTACTCATAAGATCCAAAGAAGCCACAGTAATCATTAGAAAAGAAAAAATTGACACTTTACTGGCCAATCTTGGTCAAAGCGCATATCAAACTCCCTACAATCTGCAGTTTATTTGAAAAGAATACGTACTTTTTTTTTTGTCCACATTGAAAAGAATATATACAGACAACATATTTGAGAAGCATTTCATAAAATTAGCTGGGTTTTCTTTTCTGGGCCAATTTACTGGTCTATCTTAATGCACCAATATCAGGCAATACGCATGTTCAAGTTCAAGTTTCAACTACTAAACATGCAGTTCCCAATAGTTCAACTGTAAATTCATCTTCCTCATCAACTTAACCGTGATGATGGCTGAAATACTTAATGAGTACTTGAATAGTCAACCAAGACTCCCAGAATGGATTCTGTCCATTTGCGGTTCCTTAACAGTGCTGTCTTCTAGATTTTTACAACCCAGTGATTTCATTCTAAATCTGAGAAAACATGGTCTTAGAAGCTGAGTTCTTTTGCCAAGATTCCATGGTGGCTGCTATGATATGGCATAAAAGAGCTGATCAATGCACCTCTCTTTGGGTTATTGCCATTTTGATAACAAATACCATAAGCCTTATCCCATTAGGTAGGGTTGGCTATATTGATCACACTATACTAGTGTACTCTATCAACAACCCAATCTTTGGATAAATTTTATATTAAACACATATTGAGAGGGCAAAAGTTAGCTTCATGCTGCTAGCCAATGATGCTTCCACAAGATCACAGAAATTAAGTATCAATTAAGAGCTTGCAAAGAAAATTCACCAAGAAAGTGAATGGACAGAGGGTAGAAAGAGAAAAGGACACTATCTCATCTGATTCCTATGAAGATGATAGAAAATATTTTGTGGATATCAGAATAAGTTTTCTATCCAAGACTTCAGATAGACAAATATTTGAATTTATTTGAATTTCCTTCTTTTGAAAAGTGAAATTCATTTTGTCAAATTCGTCATAAAACAAACTATTTAGAGTAATATGATGATCCCTAAAGTCCACTGGGCCATGTTTATCAGAAAAGAGGGCTCTGACACTAGAGAATACCGGTCCAGCAAGGAAGATGGAAGTTAGGGAAATAAGGGAGCACCGGATGAACCCATAAATTAGTGAATTGATCAGCTAAAACCCTAGAGGAACGTGTCTCTAAATCCTTAGCTATAAAAAGGCTCCACAAATGTTTATCAAACTTTTACAACTGAACCAAACAGCTAAAACCATAGAGGAACTTGTCTCGAGATCTTTAGTCATAAAAGGCTCCATAAGAGTCAATCACTCTCTTGTGACCAACCATATTCTATCATGAATACAAACCACAAGTTAAAACTTGTCGATGAAAAACTTCTCATTCATCCTCAAATAATTGAATACAATTTACTTCTTAAATAAGGAAACTTACTAACCTTAATATGACTCAAAATATTAAGAAAAACAATATCCTAAATCTTTTAAAGAAATGGATTTTACATGATCACAGTAGTCAATAAATATCCAAAGGATTTATTCAAAAAAAGTATGGTAAGTCTAAAGAACTAAATTAATAAATAAAACATGAAATATCATAAAAAATTAATTAATCTTCATATATAGCCTCTATTCATCTCAGCTCTCGGAGAATAGTAGAATGCTTTTTAGTTATTGAATTCCATCACTAGGGTTACATGTAACAAATGAGGCAAACAATTGACATGACTGACTAAGTAATATGTATCCAAACAACTTGGAAAACCCTACCTCAAAAGCTAGCTGTTGGGGAGGGAAAGGCAGGGCTTAAGTATCCCATTAAACAGTCCATACTACCAAGTGTAAAACTCTTCCCATACAAAGTCACCTATCAATACATCCTCCCTGGAAAGCCGATGTCCCGATGGCTCCACTCTACAGCGCTCAACTCATCTTATGGTTAGTCCATCCGTAGGTAACCTTTCAGTTGCGTCAACCACCGACTCTGATACACTGATAGGTACCCAAACAACTTGGAAACCCTACCCCAAAAGCTAGCTATTGGGGAGGGAGGGTCAAGGGCTTAAGTAACCTATCAAGCAGCCCATACTACCCAATGTGGGACTTTGAATGCTAAGAAGGACTTGACCTCTTGAAAGTCAAGGAAGCGGTTACCAATTTGCTATTTTCATTACATTTTCTGCCCACTTCAGCAACTGTTAATACAAGAAATTCCCTTACTTGTTATCTAAATCATATTTCAATAAGTTGATATAAAATCTTTCACTGGTTTGAACTCTTGAAAATTTTGGAAGAGGTCATCTAGAATTTGAAGGTTATAAAGTTTCAATTCTTTTTTAAGCATGAATTAATTGTTATCTAGTGAGGCCTACTGGTCAGCAATTTATTCATATATTCAGTTGTTGATAAATACAAAGGCATCATGCGATCTATGCAGCCGATCCAATAATGGATAATATTATTTATTTGTGATAGCTCATTGTGTTATACTATCTGCTGCATACCACAGCTACTCCTGTATAGCTCAACTACACTAACCTGTCTGTATCAATTGCTATTGGTAATGAAGGTCAAAATCAAAGGGGCTGGATGTGACATTGCTTAAAGATAAAGATCTATGGACAAAATTGTTTCAGTCCTAAGGAGGCATCCACATCTCATCTGCCTCTCAGGACTTTTTCTTGACTACTTTATTTACACATACTCTCAGCTTTGTTTCGCAATATCTGGTCAAGCGCAGCCACAAGGAAGAACCAATTTTCAAATGCAGTCTTCTTTAAAGTCTACATATGAATTCTCAATTCTTATTGATAAGCTTACCGTCAAACGATACTGAGATGTGCATGTTTTGAATCTTATACACCGAATAAATTTTCAACTAGCCCATCATTCAACCTCTATATTCTAAACCTATATTTTCATCCAAAGATGGCATATTGTCTGGAACCTGAAATCAAAGATAGCAGGATGAACATTACAGTGTATCAGAAGGCTTATAATTTACAAGAGCATCTAACAAATTGAGGTTATTCTAAGTTCATGAAACCTATTGGCCATTAAATGCTGAGAAACATTCTTGAAGTTCATTGTTATCAATGGAGGACGAGCAATAGGGGCAAGCACATCCATGGCAGATGGCACAGTACGACCAATATTGTGGTATGGAAACCTCTCCGAGAAATATCCCAAATGGTTAAATACACCATTGGTCACTCTTCAACACACTAACATTATACAAGTTTCAATCCGGGCACCTTAGTCTTCATTGAGTAAACATTATCCGGGCACCCCAGTCTTCATTGAGTAAACTTTATCAGCCAAAAAATAGAATAATATAAATACATGCTGCATAGCTTTGCTATTGTGAAAAGTAAATTTGGGCCATGTTGATTCCTTGGATTACCAGTAACCAGTAATTTTGTTTTAGCATGTGGTCTCCCATCCTTAACCCTGTTATATTCGATGTTTGAGTAAAATTCAGGGTAACCTTACTTGCATGCTTGTCATCTGCAGAATCTTTGTAGCCAAAATAACATCCATGTGTGTGAATGAACCACAATTTCATTATTGTTGTTATTTTCATTAACAAAAACCCTAACTGCAACATAGGGACTTGCATTAGTTATAATTATTGAAGGACAATATCAACTAAATAAAAACCAATGGAACAAAACTGAAGCCTTTGAATTGCTATCATTTTCAATACGAGAAAATAGATAAAGATAAGGGTCTCAGCAAAAAAGTTCCAGATGATGAAGGAAAACATGAAACCAATTTGAGGTTAAAGAATTCTGCAAGTAACGTGGATCAGAATTCCTCCATAACTTATGATCTTGAGGGTGTTTCATTAAATCCCTCAACCTCAATGCCTCAGCCATAGGGCAGGAATTTCAATACATCATTTTCCTTAAAACAGCCCATTTTCTAAACATAAGAAAGAAAATATTTGAGGACAAAGGTGATAGTCTAGTCTTCCTATTATTTACAATATGGAGGCTGCAGTAGTTGATGGCCACCACAGCCACATCATCTGCTATGGCTTGAGGGTTTTATAGCAGGGACTCAATCAATCCCCAAATCACCACATTTCACCATGGTGGCTACCATTGACACTTAATACGGCAAACTTGTCAATGTTATCAAGGAAGCATACCACCAAAGAAAAAGAACCCTTGTAACCTGTTGAAGTTGTGAATCAAGTTTAGTAACTATGAAGAACAAATCTTGAAATTTCAACAAAAACAGTATCAACGAACCACATAGTCCTTTCTCAAAGACAAAAGAAAGTTCTCTTGCGCCATGTTCAGACAGTGAGGCAATTTGTGGAGGACACAACATTGGACTTTAAATATTTCAATTTAAAATTATATCAATACATAATAGATGTAAGAAAAATACAGTTTCTTGAATCAGCTTATCATAAATCTTGATCTAAAAATGGAAGAAGGAAGTCCTAGGCTGATAAGTACATATAATAAATAAGAGAAGTTAGTCAGGACATAAGTTGGTAGTCAGTAGGAGAGATTACCATTAGTAGCTAAAGGCTATAAATACGTGGCTTAGGACTAAATGTGAGGAGGCTTGGAATGATATGACTTGAGTTAAACTCTCTCACCCTCTCCCCTCTCTTCAATCTATATATCTACATAACTTCCCTCAATTCCCTCTCTTTCCCTTCTCTCTCTCCCCTCCTTCCACACTTTTATCTACAGACTAAAATTCAAACTCACCTTCTGGAAGGCTTTCAAAGAAAACTTTGCTTCCGGAACTCTTCCAATTTATGTATTCTCGTCCAACTTCAAATTGTGATTTCAAGTTTCATCCCAAGTATCTGGATGATAAGAGAAAGTGTAGGAACACAGACTAGACAAATTGGATGGATATGAACGAGTATTTTTTTTTCAAAGATAGATGTGACTTTCAACACATAACTTATCGCACCTAATTTTGTGCTAATTTGACTATTTTCTATCGAATATGATATTTTTCATCGAGATCGAATGCAATTGTGATGCACGGTCGGCTATATCCATTTCTGTCTCTGCCATCTTAATAGATTTTCAGTAACCAACGAAGCGACTGAAAATATCTTCTTCGGTCAAAGAATCATAAACTATTTCAGAAAATTATATCCCTTATAAGTAAAAGCACTTCTAATATTTCTAATTTTGTTCCTTGAAATGCTTGCTTTCGGTCCTGACTCATGTAGTCATGAGGCTGGTTTTTTCTTCCTTTCCTGCTTATCTTCTCTTATCTTGTAATTATCCAGTCTCTTGATAAATTTCATTTTCACTCAAAAAAGACAAGCAGACGCTCTAATGCCACACTTCGAGCAGTTTCAAAGCCATCAAAACCATGGAAAAGAACCAGCCAAATAGAGAATCAAGTAAATTTCGTGTATATGAAAATAAAGCAACCTGAAGACGATGAATTGTCATTTTTCTTCTTCCCCATAGCTTTCACAGCGAATGGCTGAGACCCTTTAAAGGAACCCTTGCGCTTTAAAGCTTTTATCTCAAAAATTCGCGCATATTCAACTCTGGAAGAAATTCCTATCCTTTCCAAGGTCCAGCCAGAAGCAGGTCTCTCGCAAAACGAGTTTCTGGCCAAAAGAGGGCTCCGAGTGATGTTCTTGACATGAACAGCACACAGATCCATACCACAACCCTCCCAATTGAAACTTTACCTGAAAAGTTGATCCCAGAAGATTCTCTTCTGGATTTTGAGTTATGCGGATGACTTTCAATCTCAGCGTTGGAAGCGACGACGAAGAGAAGGAAACAAACAAAGAAAGGATTGGCGAAACAGAGGAAGATCAGGAAAGAAGAGAGAAGTGATGGCAATGAAAGTGACGTTTTAGAAAGGCGGAGGGAGTGTGCGCGCCTAAGAATATGATTTATTTAGCCGATTTTGTGCGTAATGGCGGCGTGTGTGCAGTGTATGCGTATGTTAGCGTTTCACAGTGTTGTGAAGTACACATGCGCGGCGGCTAAACTGTAGCATACCGCAGCTGACAAGGTTGTTTACGGTGAACATTAGCCGCGTCAGGTTGCGTGGAATTTGGTGCATATTGATAATTATTTAGCATGACGCCCGTTCAAAGTACAAAAAAAATTGGATCAAATCGATCGTTAACCGGTGAAGTGGTTTTTAGTTCAGTCTTATTCCTCGTTTGAATTAGGGATTGGGTTGACTCAGAGCTTGTTTGGATCTAATTTTGAAAATAGCTTTTACAAATTCTGAGGGAAAACCTAAGTTTTGGAGAATAGATTTTGGAAAATAGCTTTTACAGATTCTGAGGCAAAACCTAGATTTTGAAAAGTGATTTATATTTGAGAAGTTATTAGCTTTTACGGATTCCGAGGCAAAAAAGTGGATAGGAAAGAGGAAAGAGAAAGAATGAAAAGTAGGAAAGAGAAACAAAGAAAAAAAGTATGAAAGAAGAAGGGGAAAGAAAGAAAAAAGTATAAAAGATGAAAGATGAAAAGTAGAAAAAAGAGAAAAAAGTGGGAAAGATAAAACCTAGGTTTCAAACGAGGTTTTGTAACCAAAATAGTTTTTGGCAAAAAAAATTTGCTTGAATAAAACATCGTTTTTAAGGTAAAACCTAGGTTTTGAAACCAAACCTAAATTTCAGCAATGGGTTTCCAAACAAGCCCACAATCAAGTTGATTGAACCAACCGATTGGGCAGGTTAATCCAGTCACTTTTAATAAATCTTGCAGGCTTGAAACACCCAAAAAAAAAGGGATTTAGGGTGGGAAGATATGGTTCATTAATTAAAAAATATGGTAACAAAAATAATTTTTAATTCTTTATTTTCTATTTAAACATATTTATTCATGAGGAAATACCATAAAAATAATTCATTTTATCTCAATTATTTTTATCATTGATATTTAATTAAAATTTAAAAATTTAAAATATAAATAATATAAACAATATTCTAAGTTTTACTTATTATTTTTAATAAAATAAAATATAATTTAATAAATTCTATTATTTTAATATAATCGGTTTGACTCTGGATTTATTTGATTTGACCAACCAACCCTTAATAATTGTCTCATCGAATTTATTGCCCAATCCAATTTTTTGAATATTGGGTCTGGTGGACTGCATAAACCAATTTAGGTACTTCAATTTAACCTTTTTCCCTTTACCAAAAGCAAAATTTTAATCTATTAATGTAAAATTAACATAGAAAAAGCCAAAAGTTGTTATGAATTTAAGGAAAATTAGATAATAAGAGAGACGAAACTAGAGAGAAGAAATAACTCAAACTCATTAGTTTAAGAATGTATCTAGTACATAAATGATGCCTTATAAATATAGCCATAACTTTGTAATTTCAGAATAAATCAATAGTAGATAATAGGAAGATACAAAAGATAACAAAATATTCTAGGAGATATGAACATCTACATAATAATATTTATAAGACTCTCATTTAGATGCTGATGATTAAACGTATGCCTCATTAAAAACTCCAACAAAGAAAAACCCAATGGGACAAAAACTGGTAGAAGAAAAAAAAGTACAACATTTATAAATACACTTCATGATGATGCCTCATTAAAACCCTTTTAAGAAAAACTTAATGGGACAAAACTTAGATAAGGAAAAAAGAGTACATCATGTATTGACTCTCCCTCTTGACAAAGTCGTTCGATATCTCTAAGTTTACAAAGTCAGATGGTTGTACCATGAAGTGACTTGGTGAATATATCTGTTAGATTTTTAGTGGAACAGATTTGCTTGACAATATTTTCAGCTCATTTTCGAAGGTCATGAGTGAAGAAGAACTTCAATGAAATAAACATCATTCTATTGCCCTTGATATTGTTGTACCTACACATGTAAACAGATATCCTATTTGAGATTTACATTTATAAGGATTAGACTAAAATCCAGCATCTGTGTAATCGATCAGTTTGTACTTAGATATCATTGAGTATAATAACCCCATATCCATAATGCCTCTAAGATAATGAAGAATATATTTCACTCTATTCTAATATATTATGTGATAGTAAATAACTATATTTTGCTAATAGATTAATGATAAATGATATGACAATTCCTGTAATATTAGCATGATACATCAATACCCTAATAGCACTAAAGTATGGTACCTCCAGATCAAGTAGTCCTTCATCTCCTTATTCGTTGATTTCTCTATGTTTAGAAGGATCCTTATCATAATTTCAAGAGATCTCACAGCTATTGGACTACATAATGGAGGTGACTTATCTAGGAAAAACTGTTATAGGATCTTTACTTCAAATTCTCACTAAAAATAATCATTTGCCTTTTGGAGCTCTTCAAGAGTTCCAATAATATTGATACTATTAACATAAACAATAATTATAGTAGACTTGTATATTTTCATAAATATTCACTTTGTGTAACATGCCTTACTTACTCCTCTTTAATCTCATAAGAGACCAACAATGAACCACTTATGTGCCTTCGAAATGCTTAAAATGGCCAAACAAGTGAGTTTACAAATATTGGACTGAGTTACTATTTACTTGATATTATTCACTTGGTAAATTTCATATTTTTGGCCAACTTTTAAAATCATAACTAAATCTAGAAAAATCAAAATCAATTGAATCTTACCAAATTGTCTACAGGGAAAAAATAATCACTCATTCAATTTCTTGACCTATTAACTCTCAAATTTGTGTGAAATAACATTGTTCATTTGGTCATTTTTTATTTTTCCAGATTTTCACTGAACTTTAGATAACCATAACTTTTCATTTACACATCTAATTTAAGCAAACTTTAGCTCTTTTTAAAGATTAGGATGTGTAGTATTTTTTTGGGAAAATGTTATACAATTTCGACCTCATTTTTATTTTTTCCTGTTACCTTAATTATGTCTCTTGTTAAGGGCTCTGGACCCTTTTAATACCACTTTGCATACTTGCAATTTCTTTCTCTCTTATCTATGCTCAACTCACTTAATAATTTAGCATTATGGGTCTATTGTACAACTCATACATCTTGCTTCATAGTGTAGGAGTTCAACTACATTAGTTCAAAGATGCATACAATTAAATTACACAACTTCTTCCCAATTGATTTGGCATTCAAAATCTTGAGCTCGCCTTTGCCTCTCTTGCCTTTACTCTTGTAATTGGCCCTAAAAAGTTGTTATGGGAGAATGAGATTCATTGAATCTCAATAGCAAATTTCTCTAACTAGTTCACTAAAATGCATAATCATGAAAGTGTAAAACAAAAGCCATGAAACTTAACATGCAACACTAACCTCACATGCTTACTTTTCTCTTGGCCAAGGCATGTCTTAATCATCAAACATCAAACAAGAGCTTGCATGTTCATAAATAAAACATGTAACATAAAGATGGCAAATTCATAATAGATGGCAAATTCATAATCAACAATTATAGCAATATAAGTGTAAAAGTTAGAGAATTTGCTACCTTATTAGCTTAGTCTCCCTTAATCTTATATAGCCTCCTTTTGCATCTTTGGAGCTTCACTCTTAGCTATACAACTCCTACACACAATAGACCACAATGAATGCATTAAAACACTTATAATCCTCTTAGTACATCTGTTGCACCACTTAGGGATTTTGAACCCTAACTTTGTGAAACTTGCTTCTAATGCTTCCAAAATCTTTTTCTCACTTATACCCTACAAAATTTTGCGTTCTAAACTCAATGGAAGTATCAAAATCATCAAATCACATTATTTCCTCATGAACCATGTGTGGACGAAAATATGTAAACTTGCCAAAAAAATGGATTTTTCAACTTTGCTTTCTATACACTTGCATAATCTTGTTTCTAATCCATTTCCTAACCATTATTTATCACAAAATCATTCATCCATGATCAGCCCCAATTCATGCAGCACCTCCCCTTATAGGGTTTCAAACCCAAAATTTTAATACAACTCAAATCAGCATAAAACAACCATCAATGGGTTCCAAAACATGCATAGTTGTATTTTAATATCTATTGCCTCTAAGTCTCTTTCCTTATCATTTTCTCTATCAACCACATGAACTTCCAGCAGCACATACACACTTCAATGGCTAAGAATAAACTGACTAAAGGGATCTTGTGTTGGATACATACTTACCATAAGGAATATAGAAGATTTCATAGCAAAATCACAACTTACCTTGATCTTGTGTTGGATTTTGCTCTCTTTCCCTTCTCCTCTTCCATTTTCGTCTTTTCTCTCTTTTCTCATGTTTTAAACGACCTAGATGCTCAAATGGAGTCTCAAGAAGTGTCTTAAACACTTAAAAAAATCTGCCACATTTAATTTACCATTTGGCCCTTCAACTTTGGTATAATTACAAAATGTGTTGTTTAAATCTTGGCCCTTGATTTTGGCTACCTTCCAAGTGTATAAATCTTAACTAGGTGGATTAGGATCTTTCCACGTGGCGAAATCTAGGCATTTCACCCATTTTCTGGTATTTTCTTGGAAGCTTCATTTTTTTTTAAAAAAAACTAGGCATGCTTCATTAATTTCGGGACCCGCTTGGACTGATAAAATAATTGAACTCTGAGTTATTCGACCACATGGTGAAAATATCTTTCACACCTTTCCATGTTGTTGGCCAAGGTGTGGCCTTTGAAAAGACAATTTCTATATAACAATTTAACCCAAAAATAATTAAATAACCACATAATTTCGTGGAAGCGATTTCTTTTAATAAGGCACCCTGAATCCTTGCCACACGATCCGTTCACAAATTGTCACATAAAATCTGAATCGCTTGGCACAAAAGAATGATGAACCGACATCACATAGTCCACAAGTTCTTGCCAGCTTTTCCAAAATACAATGCATCATAATAATTGGCCCTATATGGCAATATAAAATTCAATACAATACCAATATCAAAAAGAGCCTACAAGGCTTATCAACTATGCCTCCGGCTGCTTCCCTCGGCCTCTATCAGAATTAGAGGTATCGCCTGGAAAAAAATGATAATAACGGGATGAGCCATGACGTCTCAGCAACCGAAATAAATTTCTAACATATGCAGGATAGGGATGCAAGTCAGAGAAGCAGGTTTATCAGTATAATAATAATTCAATAACATAATATCTATAAAAAGCAATTAACCCCAATCCACCTGCTTTGCCTTATAACTTCTGGATGTGGTACAGTCTATCAGTGCTAGTATACCTAGCCAACGGCTAGCTAGTCACTTCAAGAACACTGCCACCTCCCATACCACCTACAACAGGCCAAGGTAAGGAGGTGTCTACTCACACCAACTTAGCTTAAATCCGGGCCAAGGATTAGCAAAAGTTGAGGGGCACCATAATTCACCACTCGTCGTTCGTCCCAAAAATAACCCCACAATATAACACATGATAATACAAATGCACATCCATCATCCATATAGTCCCAATGTCATATCAAATGTCACATCACCTCATGTATAACAAAACACTCATAAAGTTCAAAAGTACGCTGCTTCACTGAATAGATGTCATATATAAAAATATGTAATTTCTAAATCACAATTTAATTTTTCTATAAAGAAAGTAAGTGTTAGAAAACACCTTACAGTCCACAACAAGCATATAAAAGAAATTAATCCCGGTTACCTCAATTCCAATCTAAACCCCACTAGCCTTGAGAATCAAGCAACCAAATACGGTCCAGTAACCAGTTAGTCTAAACAATGATGCAAATGCGAAATTAATAAACAAAAAGAAAGACATAAATAATTACCTAAACCTTCCCACTCACACTTTATCCCCAACTAAATATTTTATAATTAAATTTAATCAGTTCTCTTAGCTTCTCCAACTCTTCTACACCTCAAGTTAACATAAATTTTATTTTAATTAATTTAATTTATTATTTATTATTATTTTATCTAAACTGTTTAAAATTTCAATAATAATTTCCATACTTCTAATAAATCATTTTAAATCAATTTTATACATGAAAATACCCAACAAAATTGTTTTAGAAACTTTTTATAATAAAAGAAAATGCTTATAAAATCACGTAATATAAAAATAACGATTCTAAAAGCATCCTCTATATTTTTTTCTACTTAACTTTATTTAGTTAAAATATCTTATATATCCATAATACACCACTTTTTAAACACAACTAAATTTTTAAAATACTCAAGGTATCCAATAAATAAATATAATCTTATAGAACGTAGTTATAAAAATATATCTACAATTTTATGGCCTTCTACATATAAAACTCAAACTGGACAAAAAAATCTATATTCCAAAATATTCTCTAAGAAACATAATATCACTACCATTAGGAAGAGAAAAATATCTAGAACAACTTTTACAAAGGAAGTTTACTGAAAATAAGACATTCAGCTTACCAAAATGATCCCAGAAGCAGAACCTTAGACCCAAAACCACCTTCTAGAGCTCTCCTTCTCTCACACACTCTTGCCAGCGTCCCTCTCTCACCACCGGCGTCGCTCCTGGAAGTGTGTGTGTTATGTGAAATAAGGGTGGGGTATTTATAATACCCCAACCCTTTGTCCAACGTCCCGCCCCATTCTTCTTTTTTATTTTTTAATCATTAATGGTGATGGTGAAATCACCATCACCTTTACCTCTGCCACACGTTTCTGATAACGTCTGGCAGTAGGTATTATATATATATATTTTATTTTTTTTACTTTTTTTTGAAAAAGCAGAACTGACAGCATCAATTGTCCCATGACGGAGGCTCAGTTAAGGGGTCAAGTCATAGTCGAACCATGGCGCTTGGGCGTCTGTTCTACTTAGGGTTAAGGAAATAGAGTTGAGCCCTGGCTAACAGCTATAGCTTTTGGCCTAGTGGTAAGCGCTTGATCCTAATAATTGGTATCAGAGCCAAGGTCATGGGTGCATTTCCCAGCGGGACAATTGCTGAGGGGGAGATTGTTGGCCAAGTTGTAGTATCAATTGTCCTATGGCGGAGGCTTAATTGAAGGGCCAAGTCATAGTCGAACCATGGCGCTTGGGCGTCTGCTCTACTTAGTGTTAAGAAAATAGAGTTGAGCCCTGGCTAACAACTTAGCTTTTGGCATAGTGGTAAGTGCTTGATCCTAACACATGTGACCATAATTACTTAACACGTGGCACATTCTTGGTTGCGCAATTTACTTTACGCAAATAAAGTTACTTTAAAAATACGTAAAGTTATTTTGTCGATTCAGAAATGCTTTTTTGGGAATCCTTTGCTCACTTGACAAGTCATAAAAAATTCCTAAACTTCATAAGGTACCTCCATGATTTTTCTTTCCCCATTCTGCTTCTAGAATTGCCCGTAATTAATTTTCAAAGAAACCCCATTTTCAGGGTTTTTCCGGGCTTTAATTTTTCTATTGGGGAAACTACTCTTATCTTTTTCTTGTGAATAATTTTGTAAAACACCAGAATTTCTGAGCTATATTCCCTTTCCTTGATATATGATATCTGAGGCCTCTAGATATTTTAAATAATTAAATTTAATTAATTATTTATTAAATATCTAAATATTAAATAACCTTTAAAATTTCTGCAAAAGTTATTCTAGTCACTCTAGTCTAAACCAGGCCTCATTTCTTGCTCCATGAATTTTTCTCTATCTTTCAGGATTCTGAAAATTTTTTTGGTATTTGGTCTTTCTTGGATCAAAATGCCTTCAGACTTTCACTTATTTACCAAAATGCCCTTGAACTTCTTAAATGGTAATTTGGTCCCTTAATTCTCAAAATACCTCTTTAGTTCCATTCTTAACTAGCACTTGGATCCCTTGACTTTTCCTCTTAACCTATTTAATCCTTTATTTTTCTAAAATGACCATTTTGCCCTTGTTTTACTATGCTAGGCAATTTGCATTTTTCACTCTTCCTTTCCTTTCATTTCCTTTTGTTCTTTTAGACCACGTCTTATCTTGAGCTACATGTTTAGCCTTTATATCTAGTTATTGAAAACATGGATATTACACTTTAATCATTCGAAGCCATACAAAGACTTGTAAACAGAATTTAATATTGTTCTCAAGAACTTACATTTGATGTTTCTGGCTTCTTGAGTCCTTCAAGGACTTTCATATAAATATCACAACCAAGTGAACGATATGATATATACAATCATGACTATATCTACTGGCTAGCGAAACCAAGGGCGCGGCGCACTCAAATACCTACTTTTAAATGGGTTAGGATTTCTCCAACCCATCCTGCTACCAACCCACTAGAATATTTTTATATTTTTTTAAAATTTTTCTTACTCATAATTTTTCAACTTGGGTTTCAAATATCTTTTTCAATACATAAAATGAAATATCCATTTTCACATATTTAATTTATAAAAATACACCATAACTTAGATATATATAATTGACTTCATAAGATTTAATTCAAATGTTACAATTCAAACTAAATATAAACCACAATCAAATGATCAATAATCATCCAATATTAATTAGGCTTACCCCTTATAATAAGAAATTGTCCACATATTTTTATTAATCAATATCAATTTTTTTATAAAAATAAAAAAATGGGTTGGCAGACTAACTCATGGGTTAGGTAGGTGGGGGTCTTTTGGGCCTATATTTTTCTAACCTAACCCGCCATGGCTTGACGGGTTCAACCCGTATATTACTAGGTCTAGTTATGACATCCATAAGGAGCAAATCTAACCCTTCATTTACTGCTGGACTAATCAAATAACAAAAAAGCATTCTCAACCTGTACTTGGTCTTTGTAATGCATTACGCTATAAGACATATCATATATCTTGTCATTTTTCCTTTTCCATTTTTCTTTCATACAAATGCCCATTTGTATTCAACCAACTTTACATTTATAGGTTTAAGGGCTACAAGTCCAAAAAAAATTCATTTTTTCAATGATATTAGTTCTACATTAATTGCTTCCTTCTATAAGGATCGATTATTTCTTTATTGGTACTCAACAATGGATATTGGCTCATGATCATCATCATCATTCAGGACATCATATGTTATTTTATAAGCAAAGAGGCTGTCAATGTTGAATTTGTTTCGATCCCATCGGAATCCATGATTTATCGAGATCTCATTATTTTTAAATAGGCCATGTACTTGAGTGTCTTTTGAGATTACAAGATTCTCTTCTAGAGATAATAACTCTTCAGGAGTAGGCTTTTTTAGAACAATCAAGTATTGTTGATCATCCTTGACTTGACCATCTATATTCTTGGCTCATTCAATTATTCAAAGATTTTTATCTGTAGAATTGATTGTCCTTTCATGCTTCAGATGTGCTTCAAATTTGATCCTAATAAGTTGTCCTTCAGGGACATTGATTCTTACAAGAGCACTAGCTGCTGTGATATGTGACTTTATCACTTTCTTTGAGTCAGTAAATGCTTCATGCATTTGGTTAGCTAAATCCTGTAAATGAAATTCTTTTAAACCTCCAGTCTATATTGTGTAATACAAGGATCAAAATAAGCCAATGATAATTTATTCAAGTTAATCTCTATACACAATTGCATGTTTTCTCTCCTTGATGCGAGGAAAAGAAATTCATCAAATGACACTCAGCAAATTATACAGTAAGCAAAGTTCTAGATATTTTAAAATTGAAGGAGATCTACACCAAACATATATTTTCAAGTTTGGAGGGATATAATATTTAGGCCTTTAGTGACTTAGAGTAACCAAAGAGTGAAAAATATCTAGAACATATTTAGGCCTAGAACAAATTATACAGTAAGCAAAGTTCATTTAGTGACTTAGAGTAACCAAAGGGTAACCAAAGAATCTATGCTAGTCCAGTAAGCAAAGTTCTAGATATTTAGGCCTTTAGTGACTTAGAGTAACCAAAGAGTGAAAAATAAAATTTTCAAGTTTAGGGTTACTATTCACGTCACTATTCACAGATTTTTGGGCCAACTTTGAAAATTCATAACTAATTCTAGAAAAATCGAAATTGAGTGCTTCCAATTTCTACTTGAAGCTTATAAGTTCCTATATAAAGAAAAATACTCATTGAGTCATTAGCTTGTCCAATTGATACAGTTTATTGTGTGAAAAAGTGCTGTTCATTTGGCAATTTTTCATTTTCCAAGATTTTCAATGATTTTCTTCAATCTTTGGAATATCATAACTTTCTGTACAAAACTCCAAATCTATTGTTCTTTGGCTTGTTTTAAACCTTACAATGCCAACTATTTTTATATAAAATTTCAGCTCAATTGGAGTTCATTTACCCTGTTTTGAAACAGGTCAAAGTTCAGGGTTTAACCAACTTCAATTTGATAAAAACCAAACTTTTCATTTTCAAACTTCATCTTTTTGAAACCCTAACTCCTAATCCTTTTTGACCCATATTGGATCATTCATTTAGGAGTTCTTGGCTATCATATATCATCCATATATGCATAGGTTTCACTTCACATATTATATAACCATGCTCATAACAAATTCCTTGCTTAACTTCATAAACTTTCTACTTACTCTTTGATGCACTTGTACCTAGAAATGGTTAATGGGGGAGAGTGAGAGTCGAGGAATTCCAGTAGCAAAAATTACAAACAATGCATGTAGGATGAATGTTAGTGTATGATATACTTGCCTTATACAGGCTCATGTTCACATAATGAAATGCTGCGTGCTCAATGTTTTGTGTAAAGTACTTATGGCCATAGTAAAAATAAAAACAGAGCTTCATTCATTCATACATGCTTCACATAATCTAGCAGAGCACTACAGCAAATCGATGCATAACATAAACATCACATACATACAAGTAAGTAAGTTCACTACCTTTTAGATTTTGCCTCCTCCTTAAGTACTTTGATCTTCTAACCATAGCTTTTTCTTTGTCACTTTATAGCCCTAGGGAATTAATACCATAATTAGAACCATGAAAAGTGAATGCCCAATGGGCCACCTTAGCCCTAAAGGCTTACTTTTACCCTTGGAGTTCCTACAAATTACATTTGGTTACTTTCTCTCTTAATTTCGCATGGTAACCAAAAGTTGTCAGCAT
>JANTPZ010115111.1:0-25806 GCA_025593235.1 Vachellia pachyceras
AAAAATAGAAACCAAAGAATTATTTATGGTCAAGAATTTAATTTTTATTAGGTGGATCTATTGCGTACTGTGGTTTTGATGGGAAAAAGATAGGTTACATCATGCATGATTTTTAAAATAATGAAAAATATTGGTAATTTAATAGCCACATATTTAAAAAATTCATATCATATATACAAATTAAAAAAATTAAGAAACTTCATACATTAATTTAAAATAGTTATACTTAACATTAGTTTCAAACTAATTCATTTTATTTATAAATAGATATATAATTCAACTATACATATAAATAAATCATTTTAAATAATGTATCTCATTTTTTTTAGTATCCCCCGTTAAGATACTCATATATTAAATATATAAGTTCATTTAAAAAAAGGAAAAGGAAAGGAAAAGGAAGCTATTTGAGTTGATTTTCGGGAGATGAGAAAAAGGTTGCTTGAGGGAGGCAGATTTGAATTTTTTTTTTATTTTGTGTGTGTGAGATTGCCTACTCCACACGAAAACGAATGAGTGGAGTGCTCATCAATGAATAAATTCACTCATTGCGCGCTCTCTCTCTCTCTCTCTCTCTCTCACGCACACACAACAAAAGTGGTAGGACAGGGTGTGCGCATCCCCACTGTAAAAGTGGTGGAGAATCTCCATTTTTTGCCGTTGGATTGAGATTGCTTTCTTGATATCATAAATATAATGAGGATGAGAGTTCATGGGATCCGGCACAAATGCAGAGGCTTGTACCCGATCCACACTCCACAGAGTGAGAGAGAGAGAGGCTCCAAAATTAGATGGAATAGAATATCATCTTTTTTTTAAAAAAAAAAAAGTACTCCTATCCCTCTCACATGAATAATAGTTCTAAAAAGGGCATCCATTATTACTAGAAAAATTGGTAAAAATTATCTCCGTGCAAAATTTGTTCAAAGATATGTATATATATAGAGAATTTGTTCAAAAATTCAGGTGCAAATTTTCTTTAATTTTTTAAAATCTATCTTTAATTAAATGCAAAAATGAATACATTTATATGTGATTAAATATATGTTAAGTATAATTGAGGATTAATTACACCTGTCGAAGATGATCTGCACTCAACTCAAACACTTGTATTCTTAATTACATTTAGGTAATAAATTTTGTAATTAAATTTTTCAGTGATTTTTTTTTCTAATTAATTAGATTGTTGGCCTTTCTCGAAGCAAGAAAATAACAGTTAGGTGAGAGATGAATAAAGGCTCCTTATCCAGCGGTGATGTGACACCTCGCTTTCTTACGGCCTTTTCTTATTGCCGGTGTGCTAACTGACACGTGTCCCCAATCTAACTAATTAGCCTAATGGCTAATAGGATATGGTATATATCTATTTCAAATATAAAGCATATACATGTACAACATATTTTGTACATGAAGTTTGTGGTGATGCTGTGCTTTTGAGCTAGCTAGCTGGCACTAATTGCTTGTTTGAAAGTTAAACATTTTACGGATTCCGATATAAGTATGTGAAAGAAAATTTATCTCAATTTACATGTAACGTGATCAGAAATGAATTCTCAAATGCACATTAGTCTAGGAAAACAATTTTTGGACTTTCAAGTACAATTTATATTTTAAAAAAATATATAAGCGTATTTTAAAATTACTTATATTCCTCTATTAACGTGTTTCAATTTTTCATGCAATTAAAAAATAGTAACGTTGAAAAAAAAATTAAAATCTTAAATATTTAACTGTTTCTTCTGGCAGGTGCATGTGATGTGTTAGGTAAAAAAAACTCAATGTTGCAAATAATATTAGATTAATTAATACAAAAAATCAAAATACTGCTAATTAAAGAAATGAAAGATAGGCTTCTAAGCTGTAACGTTATCATAAATGGTCCATGAGAATATTGCTTAAGATATTTGAGTAAAATATAAAATCATATTGGTTTAATTAATATTATTGTTGGTACGGGGAAGTTGTGTGCAAGAAATTAAAAAAAATATTTAAAGTAGTATATAATTAATTAGATGAGATTCTTAATCAAATACTTACTGTAATACATTATTTAATTCAATTATTTAAAATTCCCAGAGGACCCCATCATGCCAACCTGTGTACGTGTTTTCAATGCAAATATACATAGACATAATTTTTATCTAAATATATTTAAAACCGCTAAAATGTGAATCACTGGCATAGGATCTAAAAATTAATTGTTGAAACTTTTTTTCTCCCTCAAATTCTATATGTTTAAAAAAAATTATAGCCATGATTTATTTACAAGAGACACAAATAATAGCAGGTCTCAAATTTTTAATACTCCTACTAAAGGTAAGAGTTCATTAGGAGATTTATATTTATCATAAATATAGAATTTCAATTTATTTTATCTAATAGCATATATTTAGATGTTTTCATCAAACATAGCTCTCAAAAAAAAATAATTAAATAAGCCACTTAAAAGAATTATTAGTACACATTTTTTTATAAGCAACTAACTAAAGCAATTTTCTTAATATGTACAAATTGGTTAGGTGCCTCCTATACTAAAGACAAGAAAGAGCATTGTTAATTATTGGTTAAACTGATACCCATTATATTTAAACAGAGTATTATTATTCAAACTCATGACTTCACACTTAAGAAATCTTGGAGAGAAATGTTTGATATCAGGATAGGTTCATGTGATTCAATATGAATATCAATATTAAAAAAAATACACATTCTGATTTTTAATATAAAAGCAACTTTAAAATTGTATTTGGTCTTAAATAATAATATTACGCTCCTCCAACTTTACAATGTTCTACCAAGGTATCCTTATTGCCTGCATTGATTAAAGGGTTTTCACCTAAGGGTAACTATAATGAAAGATGATTCTTTCAGAAAACCAACACATATTTATTATGAATAATTGAACTAATTTTCATAATTTATCCAAGTTGGTTAATAAGCTTTTACTCCTTTTGATATATATTATAAGATACTTCTAACTAATTTACATTACATTTCAACTTTATTTTAATTTCAACTCTCTCACCATTTGTCTCATAAATAATATCTAAAACACATTCTAAAAAATGTCTTGGGTTAAGAATTAGAGGGTTTGTTTAGAACAACGTCCCTAAAAGTCAAACGCATATTCAACAGTGTTTTTCGTAAAAAGAGATAATCTCATCCACATATTTACCTCAATTTACGTAAAAGTATTTCTCTACCGTGTTCTCAAACGGGTACAGAATATATTAAGAAACGGAAGGAATAATGGGATGAGGTATGGGGAAAGAAATTTCTCGTATAAGTTACTTGAGGAAAGGGTCAATTTTCTTATTTGAAAAAACAAAAGGTGACAATATAACGCGTTTGCGTGTAGGTGACAATAAGTTGTTGTTCATGAGACCAGACAACTATGTCTGCATCAAAATTATAGTCACCTTTGAATTTTGATGCATCGACCACATAATTAATTACAAATCATATTTATTTATTTATTTAATATCTTATATCAGTCTCTCTTAACCTCAAAACACTACACTTATAGGATGTGTTTGTGATAGCGTTTAGAAAAGTGAAACACACGTTTAACAGTGTTTTTCCGTAAAATAAGATAATCTTCTCCACATATTTACTTCGATTTGTGTAATAGTACTTCTTTACCGTGTTTTTAAACGGGTACATAATTTCTTAGATGTATTATCACACTAACACACTTTGTTTAAATGATATCAGATATTATAATACATTCAATATCATAATTCTACCCCCAGATGAACTCTATCATTAGTTTTTCGACTGTGACAACGTTCTTATCAAAGTTTTCAAAAATTGGTGTGATATCACACTTTTGAGTTTTGACTAAAATTGGCATTTTTGTCAAACAAATTCTTTTTTCACGGAGTAATTAGCATTTTAAACATCTTATTGGTGTGTGTGTTATTAAGTTTCAAATCAAAAGAGAAATCTAATAACATGTGTTCCTGAATTTTGACTCCAAACAACGTTGTCCCAACACGAAATCAATTCCACTTGAGGCCACTTTTTGTCACTTTAGAATACTTATAATCCAATTCAAAATCTTTTGACTCTGAGTAAACACATGTTGGATCATTCTCTTTGATTCGAATGTTGATTGAAAGTTAACACACTAATTACTCATTAAGAACTTGGCAAAAAAAAATTACTCATTAAGAAAAACTTTAGAAGCAATAGTTTTAATCATATTCAATTAAGAGCATGAGATTAATAAATTCATTGAAAACAGTTGTTATTATTACCAATAACCAATACATAAACAAGATCAGCACATATATAATTTTAACAAACATATTATTCATAAACCATCAAAACCAATGGATTCAACCGTCGCCCCCTGACTTCCAAAAAAATTAGCACTATGTGATTTATTTTACACCCACTCATTTACTAATTTTGAACATACTAATTTTTTTTTTAAATTTTCTCAAAACATATCATAAATAATACATATATCCATATCGATGTCTAATCACATGATTAATAAATATGACTGACACTATCATTTTAGGTCTTGTAGGGTCAATAATATCTTTTTACTGGGGCCCAGATGTTTTTACAAGTTTGGGCCACAGCCCATTTAAGATGCAATCCATAGACTGAATAAATTAATGACAATTGTGGGTAAATCGGGGTGGGACAAAATTGATGACAAATAGAGAAAGTGATTGATGATTGTTCCTGAAATTATACGGACCACTAATTAATTTAATGCCCTTTTTTCAAGTGTAAATTAAATTCTAATTTTTAAAGTGTTATGAACATTTAAAGTAAAAGCATTAGTTCAAAATTAACCAACTTGATAGAAAATAGACTATGGTTAAAGTGAAATAATAAATGACTTTGGTTCAAATGAAATTTAGTTTTTCAATTATTTTAAAGTAGAACTTTTTTGGGACTAGATTTAAGACACTTCTTAGGCTAACTAAGTTTAACTCTCTGATTTGGTTCAATTTGGGAATTTTTTTTGAGTTGTTTAGAGCACAAAATAAAAAATACTTAAAATATTAAAACAAATAATAAATATGAGTGAAAATATTAGAAAGATCCCTCATTGCAAAATCCTTCTTCAGTTATGTGCAATATATCTTTAGTTATATGCACTATATGCAAATATCTTCTTTTTTTACACATAATTAAAGATATGATGCAACAATCAAAGAAAAGTTTCATCCACCGAATATAGGTTGCATTTGAATGCTTAACCAATTTTCGGATACATTTAGACAATAAATTTTGCAATAGGGAATTTTTCAGTAATTTTTTCTAAATATAATGCCTCCACATGAATTTTATTATAAATAACTTCAGCGTTTTCCACAAAAAAAAAGATTTAATTATTTTGAAAAAAAAATTGGAGACAATGTGGAACCACTTGGCCAAAGAAAGATGGACAATGGGCAAAGACAAAATAAGGGAACAGTGTTATGGGGGAAAATCTTAACTGGTAAAACAAAACCAATTAACATTTGGATTTGGTAAAATGTTGCTTTCTTTTCTTTATGCATTGAAAGACTGAAGTGGAAAAGATAGTGAGATGTTGTTTTCTTTTTAATTTCCTTATTACCTTACTCTGGCTTTTTCTCCAACTATTTTTCTATTTTTATTTTTTCATGGTTAATAATGTTGTACTCCATAATCCATATAACAATAATAATTAACACATGGTTTATATGGATCACAAATTTTATTGATGTATTAATGTAGGCACGGGATAAAATTTATCCAAAAACAAAATTTGCAAAACAAAACCAGCCAAAAAAATATTAGTTAAGCAGAAATTAAAAGCGACAGGGCAAAAAAAAGAAATAGTATCAAGAGGGAAGAATCAGCCTATTTTTTTCTTAATCAGATAAACCTCTTTGAATTTAAAAGCATATTCTAATCATAGTGAACTTGCATAAATACAACTAATTTAAGATGTAAATTGTTTATAGTGAAAATTAATAAATGAACTAATTCCTATGATGTAAATGCCAAAACATATAAGAGATTTAAAATTTAAACCTAAAAAGGTACCCAATTAAAAAATGAACTAAGCTGGAGCTTTTTTTTTTTATTTAATCAGATCCATTTTATTCTTCCTTTTTATTTTCTTCTCCTTCTTCAGGCTGGCATGGTCCAGACCGATTCAAGATGCTTTAATCATTAAAAAAAACAAATCATATATTTTTCCCAAAAAAAAACAGTATCCAATTAAGAGAAAACAGTTAATGACAACTAAATCAAAGTGAGAGGAACCAGTAGTGTGCATACTTTACAATAATACAGTACACAAAAAGTATATTTTATCAAAAACAATAGTGAAGTGTAACAAAAAATAAAAGGTATTTCCTAAAATAGAGGAGAGAGGCTTGATGAAAGAAATGGGGTAAATATTAAAAAAAGTCCCATTAAAATTATAAAATGATAAATCAAGGTTTCAAATTTCCATATTTCCAAATGAGGACGCTGAACCAAGCAGATATTTCAAAATTTGAGTGAAAAGACAATATTGCCCCTGAAACATTTTTCAAAAAAAGAAGAAGAAACAGAAAGGATCCTCCGATCATAGTACTGGTAAAATGGGCTCAGCCCGCCAACATGCAGGCTGAGGCGGGTTCGTTTAGGCGGCCCGTCAAAAAACTGGCCAAACGGGCTGACCCGCAGGTTAAGGCGGGGTTGGCGGGCTAGCTCATTTTTTTATTTTTTTATTTTTAAAAAAATAAAACTTTTATATTTTTTAGTAGGAAGAAGATAAAGTTTCAATAGCTTTAAATATTGTTTTAAACTTTATTATTTCATCTTAAATACATATTTACTTTGGAGATTGTTGATTATGTATTATATTTTTGTATTTTTAAACATTGTTAATTATATTTTTTTAGAGATGTATTGTATTTTTCTTCCGAAAAATCAAATGGACTTGATAAATTTTATGTAAAAAACTTTTTATTTTTTTAAAAAAATAAAAAAACAATTTTTTAAAAAAAAGAAAAAAGTGGCGGGCTGCCCCGCCAGCCCACCATATCGGGCCCGGGCTTCCAATTTGACAGCCCGTGAGATGTCGGGCTGCACAGCCCGCGGGTTGAAGGCCAACCCGTTTCTCAACTCTATCCGATCACTCCTACTCGCTCCCCCACTACTTCCTCGGCAAATGATCGTGTAGATGTTTGCTAACTCTCTCAATCTTACTGTGCTTCTTATTCTCTTACATTCAAAATTTATTCCGTCCCTCGTCGCTCTGATTTCGTAAAGAGACGATGAGAGGAGGAGGAGGTGGTGGAACATGGGTACCGGCACAACAATAAGAGAGTGAGAGTGAAAGGAGGAGGAAGATAAAGCAATGAAATTTTTATTTTTAAAATATTTGGGATGTGAGGTAGTAGTTCTTAATCAAACTAGTACAAGGATAACAACCGTGAAAATAAAGAATACTAGTAATGACATATTTTATTTTTAAAAAGTACAATTAAAAGAAAATGATCTTTTTTACCGAATATTTCATAATAAACATTTAATGAATATGAAAAAAAAAAATGGTAAGACAGCTCATTAGCTAGTTCCGAAGAACACAGCTTTTTATCACTAGTGTGGGAAAGAGCATTTCAAAGACCCTACAAACCAATGCGGAAAAAAGTGAACATACAAAAAATAACAATAATTCTAACGAACCAAAATATGTACAGAGTTATTAAATTTTAGGAGAATTAATGTTTTTTAATATGTATAAAACAAACTAAATGATTTATAAATAGTGCCAATTGAATAACTATTTATAAATCACTTTTAACATATTTCATATATATAAAAAACTTTAAATATTATTAACTCTGACAAAAATTCAACAATTTTTCCTGATTTATCCTTGTTAAATATTCACTATAACACATAAGAGTAAAATCCACACGTAATATATGAATAATAAAATCATACACATAAATTTAATGAGACAATGTATAAAACCTTCTCTTTGTTTAGAGATCCAACCTTTAATGCATCTTGGTAAGATGGAGGCTGATGACTTCTCACCCAGAGGGGATAGGTTGAGGTAGCTTTTTCTATTTGTACTCGTTTGGATTAACGGTAGAAATTATTTTTTAATATAATTCACAGTCTATTGATAACTATTTAAAAATAATTTTATCTTAATTTACGTAAATTTATTTTTATAATTTATCAGGGTTTGTAAAATCACAAACATGTCAAAACCCATTTTAGTACAACAAATCTGATATGGGGTTATTAAAATTCAACAACTTGATTTATTTATTTTTAAATTTGAAGGTACTTTTTCAATGTAGCACTTTAAAAAAGATGGTGACCCTATTAATTTTAATCTGAGGGAGTAATTAATAAGGGAGCTTGTACATATAATGCTTGCCTTTTTTGAGTTTTTTTTCTGAGAAAGCTGCAGGAATCCTAGAAACCTGTGGGATAGAATAGAGAAGTTGATGTTAATGCAACTAATGAAATTTTCAGAAAGTCAAGTGCAAGTCAGAATATTCAGAAGTTTTTTTAATTTTATTTTCTGAAATTATCCAGTTATGTGGTTCCCGAATCCAGTCAATCAATTAGTGCCTTCAATTTTTGTTATTTCTCTGCATTTTCCTTTCACTCTGATTGCCATTTAATCATGCTTTAATTTGTAGATTTATTCCGGAAATTTTCTTTCAGAAGTGTCCGAAAGTTTCAAAATGGAGTAATACTACTTATATTCTGTTAAACAATTAAAAATCATTGTTAAAAATTAATGTTGACTATTAACATTTTTTAAAATTATTGTTAAAAATTAATGTTGACTATTAATATTTTTCACAGTAAAAGGTAACATTATTCTGTTTTGAAACTTCTAAATCAGCTTAGCTCATACGAAAATTTTTAGGGTAAATTTACACTTTAATCCTTTAATAATAGACTCTAAGCTTTCTTCATTATTTTCAACACTTTCCTTCCCTCTTACTTTTTAGAGTTAAGTTGTAACCGGCATGCTAAAATATTTTTTATGTGCATCAAGTACATTGAAGTGCTTTTTTATATGCATATAACATTTTAAAATATTTTCTTATATGCATCCGATATTATGAAATATTTTGTTGTGCATCTATCATTTTAAAGTATTTTTAATATATATATAGTAAGCATCTTAAAGTATTTTTATATCTTGGTGTTAGATGCACTAAAAATATTTAAGGTCTTGAACGCGTCTAAACAAATACTTCAGGATAAAGGATTCGTCAAAAAATAGATGTTGGATGTTGGATATACCTAAAAAAATATTTTATGATATTGAATGTAGTTTAACCCTACTTTTTTAAATAAGTTTTTTTTGGAAATTAGCATGAGGCCTCTAGAAAGAAAACTAATCACTTAAAAATTCAATAACAATTAAAAAACACACAATAATAAGTTTCATTAAAAATATTGATTTCTAGTTCTGTACTGATTGTATTTTTTCAATGAAATTGTATGTGTTCAGTTTTTTACTCGACAAATAAAAACAAGGTTTTAATAGTATAAATTAATCTATATATTTTTAAAAATTATCAAATTTAAAAAAGTAAATTCAATTCAACCGTTATTTATAAATTTAGAGATTATAATAAATCTAATTATGAAAAGTTAATATTAAAATCTACTATCCAATAAAATTTTTATTTTCATGGTTATTTTGTATTATTATTTAATAAGATATTATGTAAGATTTTTCCTGAAATTTATATGTACCTTATTTTTTGTTCAAATAAAAATAATTCCATTAGAGGTTAGGAAGAATATCCAGGAAAATATGCCAAAGTAGAAGTCATGTCATTCCATTTTCTTTGTATAATGTAATGTTTATTATGTGGCCACTCAGATTTGTTTGAGATGTATAAAATGTTTGAAGAGTCAGACGCACACCCACAGCATTGAAAATTAATTTAATTATTTTTATTAAAAGATTAAATAGTTAATGAACTGTTCTATTTTCATGTTCATTAATTTTAATTATATAATTAACAAACAATAGTAACTCACACATATGGTGGAATATAATGACATATATTGCATTAATTATAAATATGAAACTATACAATTAAAATTATAAAAGTCAAGAAGCATAAAATTTTCATTAACATCAATATATATATGTATCAACATAAATATTAAAATATAAAAAATATATAAAGTTACATTGTTCTCAAATCATAGTTGCACCTCATAGTTATTAACTTACTATAATAAAACTACTTCCCCAATATTATTCTACCAATTAATTGCAAGTAACCAATAAGTCTATTTCTTTTAAAAAAATAAAAGGTTCTTATATATCAATACACAACAATAATAGTGCTTGTTTGGGAACTCCGTTGGGAAAATGGATTTTGCAGATTTTGAGGCATTTTGGGAATTTTGAGATGGTTTTACGGATTTCAAGATGGTTTTTATAAATTTCGAGATGGTTTTTACAGATTTCGAGATGGTTTTATCTCAACTTACGTGCACCGTTTGGGAAAATGGCTTCCCAAACAGGCACATAGCCCATCACCTACACCAAAGAATATTTTAATTTTACGCAAGAAAATGACAAGGCAGATGTGATGTATACCCATTTGAATAAATGTTTGGATTGGATTTAATATACAGATAGATATATAAATAATAAAGATTATCATTGCTCATAATTAAAAATAAAAATAGGGATGTAGTTGAAGTAACCTACCAGGAAAACCACTTCTTGCGAACAGATTAATTATTATTGGGCCATCTGCCAACTCTTATCCATATAGTAAAAGCCCATTTTCTTTTGAGTTTTTTTTGGATTTGGTCCAATGAAAAGGACTAATTTTTTTTTATAACATAAAGACCATTCAAATATATGTTAAAGGAGTGTTGAAGTTTAGTATCTACAAGTATGACAAATAGTATTAAAAAAAAGTATAACAAATATGGTTGCTTTCAATAGAAAAATACACTGTAACCTTCACATAGGCTTGAACTCACAGCCTTATATTTAGGAATGTGTTAAAGAAGGTGGTTGATATCACTTGGGTTATAAAGCACTCTAATTTATTTTTAAAAAAATTGAATCTTTAGATGATTAAGTTCATTAGTTAATATTGGAAACTACAAAAAAATTGAACAGTTCTAAGTTACTTGTATAAGTAATTCAAATCATATTGTCATTATTTTTATAACCAGGAAAAAAATTGGGCAACTCAAAAGATAAGCTTGATAGTAGTTAATACAACTCACGATCTATAATTTATCATTACTTTTTTTGCCAACTACATTTATTATTAATGGTTGTCCTTTATTTATTTATAATTAATACCCATTATTAATTGGGTTTTACATGATGATGAACAAATCAATACTGAGTGGCCCAGAATATTATATTCCTTGCGAGAATGTAGGTACTTTGTATTTAAGAAAATAACGTAAGAAATTGGACAGATAAATTGTAATTTTTTTTTTATAATTTTTAGATTTCTTGGTACTACCAACTAATTTAAATCTAAACACAAATTCTTTGGTATAACACAGTCTCCAAACACATGCAATGATGCAAGTTCTTAATTATGGGTATAACAAAATCAAAATCACCATACACAGTGGAAGTAGGGAAAAATGGAGTGCCCCAAGCCATATCTGATTGGTATGTCACTACGTTTCTTCCATGTTTACCTTTATTATAATAGGAACATGTGTCCTGTCAGTATAATAATTGTTTCTGAAAATTAATTAACATTCTTAGAATTATTAAATTTATTGGAGAAGCAAAAGTATGGGTCTTGTTTTTTTTGTTGTTGTTTCTAGACATTAGTGAGGACTTTCAATCCAGCAGGGTATTCAGGGGCGACCATTGAGGCATTGATAGAGAGAAATTTGACTTTAAATTTCAAATTCATTAGTGAATTGCAAATTAATCAATTAATTTAATACTATACCATCCTAAGAAAGAATTCTTTTGTTCTGGCAAAATTCTTAGAAAGGTTAAGGTTTTACTGTAAATGTAGCTTTTCAGAGCCAAAAAGAGAATGGGGAGAATCACTCGTCTCACCAATTTTCCTTTTAAATTAATAATTCTATGTTTAGACAAAGAGGAATCAAATTCGAATTTCAGTATTGATGTTAAGAACCGCATTAACAAATCAAAATTTCAAGCCTTCAGCTCTTTATCACTTTGCATTATTTTGAAAAATATTTTTTTATTTGATCAAGGTTTCTCCAAAACAATTTGTATATGAAACTAATCCCTTTACCTTCAAAGTTTAGAGAGAGAACTTCACCAAAAAAAAAAAAGTTTAGAGAGAGAATAATTTTAACCTTTCCCGACAATTAAACCTTTTGGGATTTAACGGGTGAGACCGCTTGTCAAATCTCTAAGCTTGTTGGTTGGAAAAATATCTACCTGAAAGATATATAATACACTGCATGTTTGAGAGATCTTTCTCCAAACGATGCATGCAAATCAAGAAAAAAAAAAACTTAAAATCCGTAAACCCCTTTCTCATTGCCAAACACACACAGCCAAACCAACAATGGATTTCAAAACAGTGTGCATTTATTTAATTTAAACATAACTGAAACTGATATAAATACCCTGGATTCAATATAAGGACGTATCTCACCTTATTCATCTACAGACTGCAATTGTGAGAAACAGAAAGCAAACAAATTATTCTTATAAACTGGGTTTCAAAATAATCACCTTTAAACTTTCCCTTTTGAACACAACAAATAGCAAAAACAGTAAAAATTAAATTGGATATTTAGACGTCATCAATCAATTTCAATTGAAACAGTGTGATCAATATTATCACCTAGCCTTAAAATGTGATTACCCAAGGGAAGAATCCTTTTCCCATGCTCATCTACAATGCTAAAGTGCTCACAAGGATCCACCAGAAAGCTTGTTTTAGTAGATTTGTAAGAAACAGTATGCACACGATCAAATCCAATAAGCTGTATTTCTGGTGAGCCTTTTAAACCTTCCAGCCTTCTAGAGAACAACATCACAACATGACTTCCATCCAGCTTACCAAAGTTCTTCACAGAAACAAGCACTGAGAATCTTAATGAGATGCAATTCTGCATCTCATCAATTGGAATATAATCAACTGAATAAACTTGCTCACCTTCTTGCCTTAATGTACCCTTTATGGAACCATCCTTGAAGGTTCCGGACAAACCAACCTTACTTGGTGCTGATAAGAACTTGTATGAGAAAGTACTGTAACTTAAACCATGTCCAAATCCATATATTCTACTTCCGATATAAAATCGGTAGGTCCTTCCCGGATAATCATGAGTGGGATCAGCACGCATGCGCATGTCAGTCATGGGAACCTTGGTGAATGACTCAGGGTACCAAGTCATGGGAAGCCTATCAGCTGTACAAAAATCAACTTCATAATTCAAAATGGGTCTTGGAATATTTTTTACGAGCAGTACTTGGAGTTCAGAAACAAGTTTAAAGCATTCAAATGCAATGACAAATTAAGATCATATTAAATGTTTCACGAAGTATTAAGAAGTTTATGGTTATTATTCGTTACTTGCAGAACAACATGTTAATTTTAAAAGCTACAAACCTGGATTGGCCTCTCCAAAGATAATTTCAGCTAGCGCTTTGCCTCCAGCTTCACCAGGATACCCAACCCAGAGAATACTTGCAATTTGAGGATTTGCTTCAGCAAAGGAGATATCAAGGGGTCCTCCTCCAGTAAGGACTAGAATCACAGGACATTTACTAGCAGTAGCAACAGAGAATACAAGAGACGCCTGTTTCCCAGGTAAGAGAAGGCTAACTCGATCAAGACCCTCTGCCTCCTGTGTTGTATCAATCCCAACAAATATAACAACATAATCAGCTTCTTTAGCTGTGCGAATAGCATCATCAAAAGCAACCTCAGACAGACATGATACATCAATACAACCAGGAGCATACAATATCTTCTTTACATAATGTTTGAGCTCCTCATGTAAGGTTTTTGAGCTGCAGGGTGTTCCTGCATAATTAAGCATGCAATCGACATTTCAGCAGGTCTTTTGAAAAAAAAAATGAGACAATAGCTATGCTTTTAAATTAAGATGGTTCCCAGGATGGATTCGGATTCAAACGTCTCACCAGTGTGAATAGCCCGTTAGCTAAGAGATTGACAAATGCTCCCTAGCTACTTCTATAATGAACTAGCACGTGTAAACAGTTGGTTTCTCTAAATCACTTTCTATTGTTCAAATATCTCCAATATGTAGTTATGTATATACCATGAAGAATGCCAGGTATTACATGGTGCAACTCTTCACGCTTAACATTAGGTTTACATATTTGATTGTCTCGGTCAAATTCCATGGGAGCGTAGGTTGAACTAAATAAAAGGAATAGCCTGGTTATAATTGGGCAGTGAAGCTGAAATGTAAGGCGAAAGCAAAACAACAACCGAAGATATAGAAAAAGTACCATGTTTCTAATACCTGAGTAGAGACCACCTAGCTTGGTTGTAGAGGCCATTGGGCCAATAACTGCCAAGGATTTAGCAACATTCTTATTTAAAGGTAGGAACTTCTCATCATTCTTCAGAAGTACAATCCCCTGCCTTACTGCTTCAAGAGCCAGTGCTTGGTGCTCTGGAGTACAAACATCCAACGGGCCGAGGTTCCCAAACATGCCTCTTCTAGGATCTCCATCAAACAATCCAAGACGCAATTGAACAGAAAAAAGGTTGAAAAGAGCCCTATCTATCTCTTTCTCCTTCACCTTTCCTTGCTTGATAGCTGATCCAGTTTTTTGAACCATATACGTCCCACAATTGATATCAACGCCTAAAAATCAACTTAAAAATTGTAAGTCACTGGAAACTTTCCAACACGTGTAAGGTTTCTATAGTGATTTCAGTGAAAGTAAAATGCAAAGTCACCTGCTTTGAGAACATCAGCAATCGCATCTTCCGGGGATTTTGTGTACTTTTGATATTCATAAACCGTGGCCACAGCATCACAGTCTGAAGTGATATATCTAAACTCAAAACCACCAAAGGAAATAGAATCGTTATTCCCAGCCTGGTAATAAATTATAACTCATTTTTTTAATCATGTTAGTCAGAATTTCTTATCATATTTTTACCCCTGAAAGCCCCAATCCTTTCTAGCCATTTTCAAAAGATCCTCATTAGCACAAGCAGCAACCCCATTAATTGCGTTGTAGGAACACATTAAGCAGCTTGCTTTCCCCTTTTGGATACAACTACGAAATGGAGGTTGATAAGTGTCCTCCAAATCTTGCTGGGAAACCTACAATAAAACGATTAAGGTCATCACATCAATCATCACCCCTTTAGCCAACATTATAATATTGGAACTAGATTTGGCTAGTCTTACCACAGCATTGAAATTGTACCCAGCGAATTCATGCCAATTTTCCAAGTCATAGGCAGTATAATGTTTGCAGCAAGCAGACACCATAAGTTTATCATGACTCTCACCATTCTCACTAATCACCCGTTGCACTCCAAAACCATTTCCCGTTTCTTCACTGCTCTCCCACTTCCCACCTTGAAGGGCCCTCACGTACTCAATCGAAAAGGCCGAAGTCAGCATTGGGTCCTCCCCTGGTGTTTCTTGCCCTCTCCCCAATCTAGGGTCTCTGAAAATGTTGATATTCGGCGCCCAGAAGGTCAACCCAGCTTGACCAACATTGTACATAGCTCTAGCTTCGACCGCAATAGCTGATGCGATCGTAGACCAAAGGGACCTATTAAAAGAGGCCGCTTGAAGAATGATTTGAGGGAACATTGTAGCTGAGCGAATTGTGCCATTGAAGGACACCCCAGGACCATTGGCAGCGATCCCATGAAGCGATTCGGACCACCACTCATAAGGGGGAATACCGAGTCGAGTAATGCCTGAGGCGTTGTTGGAGAGCAGACTAATTTTTTCGGGGCGAGTAAGGAGGGATACGAGGGAGTGAGCTCTGGTTGAAGTAGGAAGGGAAGTGTCGCAGAAAGGGAAGGAAGTTTGATAGGGTGGTTTACAGGGGAAATCAGGAAGTTGGTTTGCAGAGTGCATGGTGGGTGTCGAAAGGAGAGGGTTGAATCCCAGGAATGGCGGGAGAATGGAGAAGGTTGCCCAGGAACACAAAAAGAGGAAGAGGAGAGTCCAAGGACGTGCCATCGGACACTGGGATTGTAACTTCACGGAGTGTCGCGCCTCCGCTTTGGACTATGAATTGAGGAGCGAAGGAAATGGTAAGAAACCAATGTTATGAGATTTACGCACGGAATACAAATTCTCTCTCGTCCACGTTACAGTCAACTTTTTTAATCACTTACTTAACTCAATAAATAATATTTAATAATTAATTATGGTTATAAAAATTTTTAATTTATGAAAATGTTAACTTAAAAAATTTAGGTTAAAGTATACTTTTAGTCCTTTATATTTGCGTCAGGTTTCACTTTAATTCGTTAAGTTTAAAAAGTGCACTTTTAGTCCCTCAAACTTAACACCGTTAGTCTCTCTTAACGGAAATTGCTGACTCATCAAATTTATCGATGTTATTTTAAATATTTTTTATTTTACACAATTTAAAATATCAAATTTATTATATTATCAAATTAAAATTAAAATGAGAGTATGATTTGTCAACGTTTTATTGCACAGTCAACAATTAAATTTGATAAGTCAGTAATTTCCATTAAGAGAAACTAACGGCGTTAAGTTTGAGGGACTGAAAGTGCACTTTTTAAACTTAAAGGATTAAAATGAAATTTGACGGAAACATAAAGGATTAAAAGTATACTTTGGCCAAAAATTTAAGCATTCCAAACCTTTCCAAAAGTCTTAGGATAAGAGTTATCACCTGAAAAATGTTAATAGCACTCAATCTGCATTGAAGCACTCAATCTGATTATCAGAGGGAGTAGCACAGATCATCCTTTTCATGATATTATTCAAGATGTGAGATTACGTTTGTCATAGGGACTGGCATCACTAGGGCAGAGCAACGGGTTGGCCCGATGATCAACCCCTAACCCGCCCGTTTAATGTTCATCAGGCTAGCCCGTAATTCGGTAGATACCCGTTTAAACCTGATGGAAACAGGCTAGTCAAAACCTGACCGGGTTCGGGCGGATAAGCGGGCTGCCCGTTTACTCTTTCTTTCTCTCAAAGACCTGCCTTGCCTCTGAGACTCACCCAATCTCAGATGAGATTCCCAAGCTGAAATGCAAACGGATGGCAAAAGAAAGGAAATAAAAGGGCTCCTGAATCAAACATTCCAGACTTTCAGTTCAAACTTCAAAGGCATTCCTAAATCATAAATCATGATTCAAGTCTAGCTTTGCTTTGATAGTGAAATGAAATCGATTACCAAGTGAGTGAGGAAGGGCGGCGATCATGGGCATTTGAACTCGGAAGGGAGATAGCGACGACTTTGCTTTGATAGTGAAACGCAAGACCATGAACCAGAAGCAGAACTTGGAAGGGAGATCGCGATGACTTCAAGAAGCGGCGATGACTCCGAAGCAGAAGCGCCATCGGAAGGGAGATTGCGGCAAGACCATGGAACCAGAAGCGAAACTCGGAAGGGAGACCGCGGCGACTTCAAGAGGCGGCGATGACTTCGAAGCAGAAGCGCCATCGGAAGGGAGATCGCGACGACTTCAAGCGGAAGGGAGATTTGTCAAGTCTGTTTAGTTTCAGATCTGTTGTGCCATCAGATCTTCGCAACTCGCCGGAGGATAGGATGAGAGGCACAACGGCAGCGAAGCCTCACCCACTCGATGAAAGAATATAGATTGGAAAATTTTTGAGAAATCTGGAAATTTTTTCTAGAAATGGCAGTCACGCCTTAGGCGTGTTCAGTGTTCCCACTTGGAAGAGTTGGAAACTGAGAAATAAATGAGGAAAGAATATGGATCTGGAACCTCGCTTGTGCTGTTGTGAAAAAGGGAAAAAACGCTCAGTAACTTGGAGTGAGGAATCGAACGCGGGATCTGAGGGTTATAAACCCAGGCATAAACCACTAGGCCAAGGCTAATCTTTAGTTCATAAAACCAAAAAAACTATATTTTATAATAAAATAAAAACATAAAAGTATTATAATTATATATGGGCGGGCACGGGCTACCTGAGGGTGTGCCAGTTGCCCACCCGTTTAAATACGTAGCCCGTCCCGTTTAGGCCCACCCGTAACAGGCCATTGTTGGACAGGCCCAAACGGGAAAAATCGCGGACGGGTCTAGCGGGTTCCGGGTCACTTGCTCAGCCCTGACATGTAATAATGTATCATAGCTTTAGAGAAGATATTTGTATGGTTGACCAGTTGGCTAAGCTATCCTATTTCCTGCATGATTCCTTTTGTATCTTTAACCATCCACCATTCACTAGTTTAGGAATGAAGGATGCGGTGGGGGGATGACCCTTTTCTTTTAGATTTTCCTGTTCATGTTTCTATTGCTTGAGCAATGATATCAGTATTATTCAAAAAAAATGTTAATAGCAACATGACGAGATAAAAGTCCTAACAACAGCAATCTAATTCAAAAGGCATACCAGCAATTGTTGATAAGAGATGATGAATTAATTGCATATAAAATAAATTTATAAATCATACTCAATTTTTTAAACACTTCAAACAATTATCTCAGTTCACATGTTACAAAAATATATAAATATCTATATTAATGTCATAATCAACATAAGTATATCATAATTATGAGAGTCACATGGATCAATAGTATCCTAATCACTTTTCTCAATCACTAAATCTCCCTAATAATTCCCTCATCCTTATTTCCTTTGAGTGAACTCATATGTTAGTGCTATTTCATGTGACTGGTAGCTACCCATAAAGCTAACCGTTCAAGTGATGTGGATTAACCAGATGGACAAAGTAAAAGTTCAGACCATGGGTACTCCCCTCAACATTAATGGGCTGTCATGGACCCTTGTAATACAATAGGTTTAAGATCATATGATGTACATCCGGAAGTCCTCAATCCTTATTTTCTTTTTATGCATGTTAAAAATTCACCCTCTTATTTCCTTCTCAATAACCTTTCATCAATAACAACATTCACCTCTCCTAACAATGCAATACTCATTTTCTATAACTCACTTATGGCATATTGATAATTTGCCATCAATACTTGTACACACACATGAATATCCAAGAGTATTTTCCAATTAATAATTTCATACTCAAAGGTCACAATTGAATCACAATAATATTTATCAAGAGACATTTGCAAAGATTGCCATTATAACACATCAACTCTTTGACTCCAAATTTCACAATGCATTTTTAATATTATTAATGCAATGTTTATCAAATAATAATATTTTTATCGTAATAAATTCAAAATCATTCATAAGCATGCCCCAAACATGTATAGTAAGTGAAAAATGTTACCTTACGCCAAAGCAAGAGTACAATACCACAACCATCCACAACTCAAAGTTCAAGTAAAAAAAATACAGTTAATTTATGTAATTAATTTAATTACATATTAATGTAATACTAACTAAAATAATAATATGTAAATTTAAATAAAAACCCACTTCCCATTTAAATTTGAAATCCTCCAATAATTTTCTACTTATAATCATAATTCAAATTATGTATCCCATTCACACTTTTATTATCCAATAGCTCTATTCCACTTATTAAAATTATATCCGATAACAATTTCTTCCATCTCCAAAAATCCTAAACATTCTCACTTTAAATCATAAAAAAAATCACATAAATCAATCATCATCGAATCCTTATGTGCAAAAAAATCTCATTTCTCCTTCCATAAATAATTTCTCTTTGTTAGAATCACTGAAAAATATAATTATTTACTTCATCTATTCAAGAAGGGAGAATTGCATTTAGGTCCCGCGATAATGAATTAATTACTCTAAAGTCCTAAGAGGTTGTTAATAACAAGTCGATGAGCACCATTGACAAGTGAAGCAGCTATCATTAACAACCTCTTGAGACCTTAAAATAATTAATTCGTAGCGCGGGATTTTAAAGTTATTCTCCCATTCAAGAACACCAAATTTCAACACTTAAATTTCCTGCAAAAAATCCTAGTATTTATATCTCATCATAAACCTTAAATCTAATCTACTCAATAATTAATTTAGGATCTAATATGCTAGAATAAACTATAAAACTCAAATTTAGTTAGTACAAAAATTCATATATGCCCAATAATAACATGATTGTTTAAAAAAATTATTTAAAACTCTCAAGTCAATCAATAGAAAAAAATTAAACTAATTAAAATATATTATTATTTTAGCTTTACAATCCTATAGTAATTTATAGTTACAACTGAAAGCTTGATTTAAATACTAAACAAAAAATTCACTCTATTCCTCGAATTAATTACATTATTGGATTGATCTAGATGAGTAGAACAACTTTGATAAAAAAATTTAGTGGTTAGAAGATGTTTTACCCACTAAAATAAACTTCAACATCCGACGTATGCGTAACATTGGCGGAGGAGGGAGAGAAAACGCGTAAACTTTGACGTTGTCTTACTCTTTAGTTAAAGATTGGGCTAAAATTATCATTCAGACCCAAAGAACAAATTATAATAAATGACCCATGTTTTCATTGTATCCCATTCTCTCTCTTTTTCTTCCTTTTATTTATCTTATTTATTTTTATCATATCTTATCATTTATTTTATAATAACAAGATATATTGAAGTTAATCCATATTACTCAAATAACTATAGAGTAATTTTCAATAATCATAAAATAAATATTCTCTAATAATAAGTTTAAAAATAAAATTTTAAGATGTTATAGCGTAACCCTCCTTTTTTTCAACTATGCGCTTGAGTTTCACTTACATTGGTGGCACTGGCAAAGATGCTCCACGTGCATCAAAATAAGGTCTTTGACGAATAATTTTGTCAAACTTTAAGTTGGTTGAAACCATTTATTTATTTTTCATGGTAAATCATACATTTTATCTTTTGTGTTTAGGTTTAATTTCATTTTTATTTTTTAACTTTAAAAATGTACTTTCAATTCTTTATTATTAACGTTGCTAACTTAATTTAATAAAAAATATTGACACAACTAACAGTGATACTGTAATTGAACGCTGTCAAAATATGGTTAAATTTTAAATATTAAAATAATATATCGAATAATTAAAATTTAAGTATATTTTAACATAATTCAATTTCATACCATTTAAATTTATTGAATTAGTATTTTCTGTTAAATCAAAATAACAACATTAATAATAAATTACTATAAATGAATTTTTTAACTTGAAGATCAAACTGAAATTTGATGTAAATTTAAATAATTAAATGTTTATCTCTATCTTTTTCAAAAATAATTTACTATAAAATTACTATAAAAATTACTTCTCTTTATCCTATTTACAATCTTACAGAGCTAGAGAATGTATTTTTGGTCACATTCATAAGTCATATTATTAAATATTTCATATGAATGTGCAAATTTATCGGTATAAAGTGGATCTCACCTATCTTATTACCTCTGATTCTTAATATCAGTGGCGGATTCAAGACCTTATCTCATGGGGTGCAAACAATTTTTTGAGAAGATAAATGAGATTTATTCTTAATATTTTTTAAGAAGAATTTGAGCAAAAATTTAGTTGGTTCAAAATTAACAAATTAGTGAGTATAAAATAAATCACATAGCACTAATATATTCCTAATTTTCTTGAAGTCAGGGGTGGGGCTGAACATACAGGAGAAGACATAGTCCGCCCTTGCTTAATATATGAGCTCTTTAACGTTTGTTGGAGATGTCAAGAAAATTAAATACATTACTTAAATGTACTTATATTTATTATTTTTCTTTAAATTAATTTGCATAACTGATCTATAAACAAATTATATATATAAATAAATACTTTTAAGTAATATATTTAATTTTATTAATCTCCTCAAAAAAAAATCAACTTGAGGATTGGACCTAGCATATGTTTATCTCCCTCCTTGTAGCTTATATTAAACAGATATTACTTGGGGGTTAGAATCAACTATCATCAAAATTTAATTCAGGATTTAACATTTTAATGCGTTCCTTTCATCCGCAGAAACCTTAAAATCATATTAATTACTTTTTGTAATGGTCAAATCAGTGGCGTCGATAAATGAAGTGGCGTAGGAGACATAGAGTGGGGATGGGTCTGGAGAGTAAGGAATTGAAGCCCAAGACATATTAATTACTTTTTTTAATGCTCAAATCAGAAACCTCTTTATTTTTCACGAAGAACATATATATTTTCAAAAAATTTACAATTAAGTCCTAAATAGGAGAATTAATGAATGAAAGGTCCCAAAGATTCAAAAAATTATTATAAGATCCAAGGAGTGACTGCTGAGGTTGTCATTAACAACCTTACCAGCCTTCATTAAAAATCTCAGCAGTTACTCCTGGGACCTTATGGTAATTTTTTGAATCTTTAAGACCTTTCATTCATTAATTCTTCTATTTGGGACTTAATTGTAAATTTTCCTATATTTTTCACTAGAGAGACAATATTTTTTTAATACTTTATTGGGTGTTAAATGTGAGCACGTCCCTCAAAAGCTCTACCCAGATCTATTATCTATCTGTTTTTTGGAAAAGCCCAGATATAAAGAAAGGGCCTTGGTATTTGAAGGTATCAAAATGGGCCAGAGACAAGGATTGCTGATTTATTTTTCAAATAGACCCGCGCTGGTAGTTTTATATTTTTTTAGTTATATATATTATATAAATCAATTTACATCTTAATATATATATATATATATATAAAAGGTTGATAGCTGAAGGAGATGCTTATCTGGTCCTTTTGGTTCCCGAGCCAGCCAGACATCTAATGAAGATGATGAACAGTTACGAGAGATAGCTGAAGTTAAACGATTACGTGCATCTTTGAGAATCCCGTTTTCCTAACGGATACGTAAGTCAAGATAAAAATCATCTTAAAATCCGTAAAAATCATATCGAAATTCATAAAAACCATCTTGAAATCCATAAAATCACCTCGGAATCCATAACTCCTTTCTTAGTAAAATGAAAGGAGTATCTTTCTGGAATCTCTATTTATTAATAGAGTCAATGCAAACTTGCCCTTCAAATTATGAGTTTGAATGCTTATTTCTGTCAGACTCTTTGAAGATTGGTGCTGTGGACTATTTCATCACATTCTTTAATATCTATGACTTCTACGCTATGTTAAATTCTTAAGTGAATAAAAAATTATTTATACTTTTTAGTTCTTATTGAATTGAAAGTAGATATAAATCACCACAAGAGCATAATACTAACAGAATAATTTTTTTAACAAAAAAGTCAAAATAAAACTTGGAACAAACCTAATTCCATTTTATTTCAAGAGTAACTCTCTTAATATAGAATTAGTATAGGGTCTCAACGAAGGAATATAATCCCCAAAAAGCCCCCACAACAAATAATTAACATTCAATAACATATTTCAATATAAGAAATGATAACAGGTTAATATTGTTCACTCGATTGTTATTGAGAATTTTATTGTGATTACGCTCCTTTTTTTTTATCTCTTATTAATTCTCCCTCTTTTGTTTAGATTATATATAGTAATGTTGTGTTCAAAACACAACAAATATAGATATAGTTGAGAGGACCAAACTTGTGTATGAAGCTGGCCACCATCTTGTCATGAGGAGGCAGTGTCTCCCTTGTGAGAGGATGTTCCTGCCCTGTTTGGTACACGGAATTGATTTTGATAGAATTGGAAGTGGAAGTGGAGGTAAAAGTGGAACTAGAATTGGAAGTGAGTTTTAAAACCTGTTTGGTAGGATGGAAGAAGTGAGATATAAAATATGTGTACCTACTGTGAAACTACCAAAATGCCCTTTGCCCAGAAAAATCCATCGACAGAGATGGAGAATAGTGCCGTCCTCCTTCCTCCATCTCCGGCGTCCTTCGTCCATCTCCGACGTCCTTCATCATCCTTCGTCCTCTTTGTATGGAGAAGAACAGTGCAGTCATTGTCACAGGAGCTTTGGTCGGCGGGACGCCTTTGATAGATCTGTTTCGTTCTCCTCACCCTCACCCTCGACAGAGCTGGAGACCTCCTTCATCCTCGTCGGTCGCCATCAAGAAGCAATGGAGAAGAACAGTGCCGTCAGATCTCCTTCGTCCTCGTCGTCGCCTTCAACAGAGACGCCTTCATCGACAGAGACGGAGAAGAACAGTGCCGTTGCAGGAGCTTGGTCATTGACGGAGCTTGGTCATCAACGGAGATGAAGACGGACGCCTTCATCGACGGAGATGTCCTTCTGTAGCAGCCGGGGTAAAATGGTCCAAGAATGGGTTCTAGGGAACTGGAACCCAATTCTCAGGGCTTAGGTGGGAACTGCCAGTTCCCATATTTGATGGAACTGGCAGTTCCATGGAGTCCGGTTCCTGGATACCAAACAAGCATTTTGTCAATTCTGTTAGAACAGGATTTGATCAAGGGGGTGAATTGGTCTTAAATAAAAATTGTGAATTAAAAACACAAGGATAAGAACAAAGTCACCGAGAGAGAAGATGGTAGATGAACACAAAGATTTATCCTGGTTCGGTCTCCTTGACCTACGTCCAGTCCTCAGGGCACCCCTGAGATTTCCAAATCCACTATAAGAAATCAAACAGGCTTTGCAAGCCTTTACAACCTGGGATTCACTCCCCCTTTCTCTTTTCACTATAACAGAGTATAACATCCTCTGTTTTCTAGCTCACTTTTAGCCTAGTATACTCAAGATCCCGTTCTTGAGTTTCTCACAAGTTTACAAGATATTTTGGCCTTAGATAACTCTCTAAAAAGAGTGGATGGCAAATAATGAAGCTCAGAGAGAATTAATGAAAGAATACAGAGAATGTAATAAATGCAGCTCTTAATGCTCAATATGTTCGTTCTTATTCTCTGTAATGAATGCTGGGCCTTTTATAGCTGAGAGTTGATGAAGTATCCGTCGGACTACATTCAATAGCCATTACTCTCATCAACGATCAATTGCTTCTGCATTAATGGCATTTAATGCTTCTGAGTCAGACGACGGTGAATGTTGCAGAAGAACGTTAATGTCTACAAACCTCGGACCATGCTTTGCTTCTTTCCTCATTGAGTGGTTTGAGCTCCTGCATTTATGAGGGCAGTCAGTATTTCAAAATGTCGTTACACAAATAAGGAAAGTAGGTGAGCAGCGTAGGTTAAGTGTGTCAGACATAAAGCTGTCAGTGAGAGAGAGAGAGAGCTGGTACTCGAGCATAAGCTTTTGATACTCGAGTGTTGCTCATAAAATTTCAAGGAGAAGTTCAATACTTTGATGTGATACTCGAGTGTTATGTGAGAGTGCTATGAAAAGAATCAAATACTCGAGTGATAAATCTCAGTGCTTGAGTGTTAATAATACTTTCTAGAAATACTCGAGTGTTCTGTGCAAGTGATGAAAAATAATTTTGACAAACCATAATACTCAAGTGCTGAAATCATGATACTCGAGTGATGGAAACACTTGAAGTGAATGCTGGAAGTGTTGAGATAGAGTATTGATGAATAGTGAAAGTTTTCACCCCGACACTCGAGTGATGAAAAGCTAGTACTCGAGTGTTGCTATGTTGGCAGTCAATACTTCCAGTGTTAGCTTCCAGTGTTGAGAGTTAAGCCACAACACTCGAGTGCTGGAAATCTGTGCTCGAGTGTTGTCTCTGCTGGAAACTTTCACTTGAAGTGTTACTTGACAGCACTGTCAACAGTCTCAACACTCGAGTGTTACAAATGCAGTGCTCGAGTGTTGGCTATGCTGTTAGCCAATG
>JANTPZ010115112.1:0-10466 GCA_025593235.1 Vachellia pachyceras
AGAAACAAACAAAATAGAACTTTCATTAATTAATAGGACACAATATATGTTATAATTAAGAAATTTATTTAAAATTTTTATTCTTTAACACGTATTTGTATATATTGTTTTATATAATGATACATATAAATATTTCATAATATATGTTATAATTAAGTAATTTATTTAAAATTTTTAATCTCTATAAAAAGCCAACTTAATCTTATATTAATACCCTCTTATACATTTTCTCTCTCTTCTTCTCCTCAAAAGCTAATTCTTCCTACTTTTGCCTAAAAGCCACTTTTAGCCAAAAGCTCCTTTTTTGAAAAAGCATTACCAAACACTACTTTTGCCACAAAAGCCACTTTTTGCCACAAAAGCCACTTTTTTCCCCAAAAGTCCAACCAAACACAGCCTTTAATAGTTTCTAGAGAGAGAGACACACACACGATAACGGAAAAAACTAACATGGGATTTGCTTAAAATAAGATTGAAACACAAAAAAAGTATTTATTTAACACACTATTAAAAAATATTTATTTATATATATAATTCAATTTTATTTTTATTTATAAAGCACACTAATCAATTTACAGCAAAATAATAAATATAGATAGTATTAAATAATGTAATTAAATTTTTTAATCAGAAAATGATGTGTGTGAGAAGAGGGATGTGAAAGGCAAGGAGAGGAGAGACATGACGTGACTGGTGAGGTGAGAGTGGGAACGTAGAGCCCAACAAATCAGAGAATGCGCAAAAATTCCCTTTTTTTCCGTTACTCATGCCGCCTTTTTCCACCTTTTACTCACCCTTCAACGGCCATTTTTTAAAATTTTATATAAATAATAAAGTGTGTGCTTTGAAAACCAGGACTAAAGTATACTTTTAATCCACTATATTTACGTCAGTTTTTCTTTTAATTCTTTAAATTTAAGAAGGGTACTTTCAGTCCCTCAAATTTAACGCCGCTAATTTCTTTTAACGGAAATTGCTAACTCATAAAATTTAATTGATGATTGTGCAATAAAACGTTAACAAAACATACTCATATTTTAATTTTAATTTAATAATATAATAAATTTGATATTTTAAACTGTGTAAAATAAAAAGATTTAAAATAACAGCGTTAAGTTTGATGAATCAGCAATTTCCGTTAAGAGAAACTAACGGCGTTAAGTTTGAAGGACTGAAAGTATACTTTTTAAACTTAAAGGACTAAAATGAAACCTGATTCACATATAAATGACTAAAAGTATACTTTAACCTTATTATATTTTGATAAAATACATTTATGTTTAAATAAACGTTAAATTTATAATGCATTTTGGTATAATGCTTTCTGACAATAAGGACCTTTGAACATTCTCAAAATTTATAAAATTACAAAAAGCTTAAAAAAATTAACTCGCAAAATATGGGTTAAGTGCTCTTACATGGAGTATTTTATTTTTTTTAGCAATACTCATTATATAATAATAATTTTTGATTGACTTTGTTGATAATACCGAAAACACTACCTATAAGACCATAATACCGGAGATAAGTTCTCTCAACTACAACATTTCAAAAGCATTCCATTCAACCAAACGAAGTCTTTATATGCTAAGCTCTATAACATTTTGCTTTTAACTTTCTAAGGTCTCTCCCCTTGATTTCCACTTTTCCCTATGTTTTGAATATCTTTTTTTTATTTAAAAGGGCAGGTACTAACGGCATGAGGTTACAACGGTAGGATCGAATTCATAACCTCCCACTTGGGAGATACCATACCACTAGACTACAAAGCATTGGGTCATTATCAGAAAAATGTCATTTAGCGACGGAAAAATCATCACTGAATAGCTATTTTCCATCAGAAAATTTTCATTTAGCAATGGAAAATATTAGTGGCTCTCGTTTTAGCGACGAAAAATAGCCAAAATCCATCGCTAAATGGCATTTTTCTGATAGTGCACGTCTATATTTTGAATATCTACTACCTATAATCTCTAAGCATAATACTTGTTTATACTTTTAATTTCCACTTGTGATTCCATTTGAAATTAGCTTCATACCATTTATTTTTGTGGGCCTATTCTATAAAACCATTTTATTATTTTTTAAAGGAAAAATTTTTTCTTAATGACGTTTTAGATTAAAGTTCACAAGAAAGTTCCCATAACCTCACATGGAAGATTAATCAATTTCACCGTTGGCAAAAAAAAATTTCACCGTGGGAGGTTCCGAAAACCTCATACAGCATAAAATCACTTCAAAATTTTGTTCCTTTATGTTTTGCCAAAAAAAAAAAAAAAGAGTTTCCTTTATTTATTTTTATTTCAAAATTTGTTGCATGCTAGTCATATCATTCAGAAAAATGGATCAATATAAAGTAAGCCATGTGATAATTCAAAGAGAAGGGGTACTATTTGATTCTCACAGCCATAAAAAATGGAGATAGCTAGGGATGAAGAAAGAAAGAGGAGGGAGAAAGCATAGTCACATATAGCCATATTCACCTTGAAATACAAACATCTATAAGATGGGTGAGACATCATACATGATGCTATTTTGCCAAGAAACCATAGACATTGAGTATAATGCAATCATATAAATTCTCAAGCAATCATAAAAAAGAAACACATGTAATCAAGATAATGGGTTAGAAAAAAGTCAAAGGAGAAACTAGTGTGTAGAGCTTCTACAAATGTGCCTCAATCTAGTTCGTAATATGCTGATAAAAATCTTCTTATATTCTTAACTTGTGGACTGTAAATTACATTAAAAAAAATAGTTTTGCCACTGGTTTGAACAAGAGCATTGTCAGATTCGTATTACACTTACTTTCTCTTATCTAAAGTATAAGTCCCTTCGAAAATAAATAACTTGGTTCAAAATATAAATGATCAATGTTTGCTTTTCAATTTTAAAGGAAACTGGTCAATATAAATGAGGAGTTTTCATTTTTTTCTTAATGAGTAAGAAAACATCATGCTTCCTAGTCTGGACTTAATCAGCATCAATGATAAATGTTGTTATCTTATTTTTTATTTCTTAATGACATTCCTTAATTTGGGAGACAATAATCATAATCCTGATTTTTCTTTCTAGGAAGATTTTCCTCAATTGCAAGCCAATCCTCAAAGGAAGATAAGTTGTACAAATGGAAGCTGGGCTGCATGACGAGGATGAGTTTCAAATTAAGAAAGATGGATTGCACGTACATAAGACATATTGCACGCAAATTAAAGAAAGATGTGTTACTTATTCCCATTAAAAACCTGATCACTTCACCTTTTCCTAGGGACCATTCCTCCATTTTCAAATGGGCTGGGATTTGTCGTAATTTTTCCAAGTATTTATGGCTCTTCACTTAGTTGTTTTTGAACATTTGAGTTGAAAAGGATAATGACACATTTAATTCATATTACTTGTGTTGAAATAGAGTAATTGCATACGGTAGCATCATCACTACACATTTATCAACTTCAGAAGTAGCAAGACTTTGCAATGGAAATGAAGAGTGAAGACATCTTCAAGCATGATGAGGAAGATGATCTGCTACCATCTGAGAGCATATGTTGAAAATGCAAGAGTTATACTGCAAAGAAAGATGGTTTTATATATCTGAGGCCACAAAAGTTCTATGTTTAGTTGAATCTGGGTAAAAAGGCAAATGAACTTGGATTAATTCTACAGAACACAGTCATGCCCATCATCAGAGGATATATTTTGCATTTTTTTCATGTAATGGAACCATCGAAGGTGGTTTTAGGGCCATCATCAATGTTCATACAAGAATCTCAGGATTTATTTCATAGAGATTGATCCTTAGTTTGGAAGGTAATTCAAAGAACTGATATGATGTTCTGCAAGTTGCCTACTTACACATTACTTGCATAATTGATTTTTTTTAATTAAAGGGACAATCACTAGTGGTTTGAGGTTATATTTGGGATCGAATCCACTTATAAAAGAGCTTTTATGCTACTATATACTTATGGCAGACTTGCTGGTCTCTGGAAATAGTTTGCCAACTTCAACAATATGTGAGCCTATCTAAACAACTAGTCAAGGATTGAATATTTGCTTGTGAGAACAAATATATCTTAAATGTGTTTTTCTGCTTTAGAATACAAGATTTAGTTGTAGTTACATGGAGATGAAAATGGAGCAAAGTATTTCTTTTCAATATTGTAGCTTTCTTGTTACATTGAATAATTTTTTTCATTAATTTCAAAATTCTTGGTAATGTAAAAGCTTTCTCTCTCTCTCTCTCTGTTTTTTTTTCACCATTGCTGCACGACGAGGATTAAATGGAGGTGAGAGGGCGACGTTAGATCACCCTTTTGTAGGAGTGGGAAAATGTGCCACCATCTAAGAGCATGTGTTTGAAAAGATAGGATTGATACTACATGTTATTATGTATCTGAGACCACAAAAGTTCTTGGTGGACGAACTGCGAATATGAAACACACAAACAACACCGGAGATTACTGGCAGAAGCAAGGAGCTCAGCGGAAGATGAGACAGAGAGAGTGAGAGATCAAGCAGCATAAATTTTTGGAAAAGAGCCCGTCACCGCATTTATCGCACTCATAGGGTAAATCGTCAATTTTCAACTGCATTTGCCTTTTGATGATCTATTGTGTGCAAAACCCACATTCCTCTTAGCCCTTTTAACCTGCCAAAATCATAGGATAACTTGTATACCTTGGTCTTCCTCTTACCAAAGCAATGTGAGACTTTCTTTATTTGACACAATCATTTTTTTACAACAATTCTTTGATTGGTTGAATATGGGGAAGAAGGCAAAAACTTGGATTCTGCACAAGAACGTAGACATACCCACATCAAAGGACAAGCTGTGCATTTTACCATGCTTTGGGGATATCACTGTGTTCATATGAGAATCTGATTTCTGTCATGGAGATTCATCGCTAGTTTGGAAGATAATTCAAGTGCTGATCTGAATCAAATGCCTTACAGGCTGCCAAGTTATACAGTGCCTGTATAATTATTGGTTTCTTTTCTCCCTTGTCACTAAAAGAAACTACTTTCAGCTGTGACTCTTAGCAGCGACTTTTTTCAATCATCGCTGAAGGTAAGACTTTCAGAGGCAACTCTTTTCATCACTGCTTAGGATATGTTTGGTTTGATGGAGGGGAAAGGGAAGGGATGTATAGAAGGGAATGGGAAGGGATGGAATGGTATAAGGTTACCTTGTTTGGTTTAGTTAGAAGGGAAGAAAGGGGGAGGATTTTTAATGATCTTTTATTTTGTTCAGGAGGGGAAGGGATGGAAATTAATAATTAATTTACCATTTTACTCTTATATGTTGATTTATATTTATTTACTTATACAATTTATTTAAATTATTTTTCACTCATGAAAATTAATCACGCATTCTATTTAATTAATTAAAATAATTATTAATGTACTTCTATCATATAATTTATGTAAATAATTAAAAATAGGATTTATATGTAGCTTAGTTTCACAATACTTAATTTATGTTTAACTTGCCACCTTAATCCAACTTGTAACTAGTAAGATGTCCGAAGAGCAAAGGAAAAAGAAAGTGTTAGTTAACTGAACTGCTTCTAGAAAGCAGAGGAAAACTTTGAGAAGCGATGTGTTTTAACCTACCAGGGGTATGGATGGGAATATAATAAAATTGATGGGGGTATAATAGTCATAAGTTTTGGCTTCTCTCCAAAAAACCCCAATTTGGAGGGAACCAAAATAAGGGGAGGGGAGGGAATGAGGGGACATATTTTAGGTCCCTTTCCCTCCAAAATTTTAAACTAAACAAGGGGAGGGATTCATTTTTCTTCCCCTTCCATCCCCTTCCCCCAACCAAAATAGCCCTTAAAGTCAAACTTTCAGCTGGAGGTGGTAAAGCGGGCCAGCTTGCCGGTTATGGTTTGAATACCCGCATATTAGCGGGCTAAGATATACCCAACCTAACCTGTCATGGTGGATTGTTAGGGTACCTTTTTTATTTTTTTCGATTTTTTACCAATAATATTTTTTCAACTTGGACTTAACATATCTTTTTTATTTGTAATACCTAAAATTAAATATCCTTTTTCATTAATTTAGTTTTTAAAAATACATCACAATTTGAATATAAAATATCTAATTCAAATTTTAAATAATACAACTTAAATATATAATATACTTTTGGCAAAAGTAGATTTTTAGCCCTTTATATTTGCGCCAGATTTCATTTTAGTCATTTAAGTTTAAAAAGTATACATCAGTCCCTCAAATTTAACGCTATTAATTTCTCTTAACAGAAATTGTTAACTCATTAAATTTAATTGATGAGTGATGACTATGCAATAAAACATTAACAAACATACTCACATTTTAAATTTAATTAAATAATATAATAAATTTTATATTTTAAATTGTGTAATGTTATGTTTAGCCATGTGAATTTAATAACATACTAAATTTTATATTTTAAATCAAACTTAATTGATGACTATTCAGTTATGTGAATGCCATGTCACTTAAATTTGATGAGTCATCAATTTCCGTTAAAAGAGACTAATGACATTAAATTTGAGAGACTGAAAGTGTACTTTTTAAACTTAAATGACTAAAATAAAACTTGACACAAACATAAAGGACTAAAAGTATACTTTAACATATACTTTATAAGTTTGAATTCAAAGTAAATATAAACCATAAATCAAATTATCAACAAACATCCAATATTAATTAGGTTTAATTTATGATTAAAAATTGTTCACATGTTTTTCATAAATAATTTTAATTTTTTAAAAATTTTATAAAAAGCTGGCTGGCAAACCTATCTCCTGTATGTTAAAAAGATTCGCATTCAAGCGGGCATGGTTTTTGGCAATCCAACTCGCGGACGCTAAAAAGAAAACTATCAATGGTAGTTTTCTTGTTAACAAAGAATGTAACTTTTTTTTTTGTTTAAATTTAATATTTAATATCTCATAATATTAAATATGTAATTGATGATAATGAAATAAATAAGGTAATTAGTTTTCATTTTTATATGTTTTATGCTTAAAAATAATTATTCTACAAATTCAATATGGTTTTCATATATACGTGTAATTCTAAAATCACTTTGACGTAAATCAAGATAAAATTCCTTTCAGATACTTATTTCAAATTACGTAAAATCATTTAAAAACTAATTCAAAAAATATGACGAAACAGAAGTTTTTTTTGGGTATGAAACATCCAGTATCCTGGGGTATCCTGGGTTCATTGCCCGCCCCAGACTAATCCGGACCCCGCGAGGAGACCTTACAATAGTAGCGAGGTACCGATGGGACAACCTCTTTAAGGTTGCGTTAATTATTGCGGCTGGGTTCGAACCCTCATCCTGAAGAATGCTGATAGTAGCCCTTACCAACTCTATCAAACGTCCATATGTGACGAAACAGAAGTTGCCATTGGCTAAACCCAAACGGGAGCCTAGTTTATCCGATTCGTGGAGAGGCCCAGTCGGCGTGCCCGAAGCCCCGAACCGGAGTTGTTGACTTGTTTATCAACCCAACAAGGTTCATTCTTTCATTCTCTTTCCCAGTTTCTGACTCTTGCTGCGTGGGAGACCGAGCAACCGATAAATCATACTTTGGATTTATTGATTGAATAAGTTCAACGGGCGAAGCAAACAAGCAAACCAATTGGGGAACAGAATTTCCTCGATCGCTTCGTCGATTCTGAATAATTGGTGTTAAAGGAGAATACCCACAAAATGTTAGAGAAGATCGGGTTGCCGCCAAAACCATCACTACGAGGGAGTACTTGGGTGGTGGATGCCACACACTGTCAGGGTTGCTCATCTCAGTTTACCTTCATCAATCGCAAGGTTCCCTTTTTGCAATTCCATGATCATTAAATTTTTTCCTTCATATATTTATAAATTAAATTGGTCTGAGTTCTCTTTCGAGTTACCCACGATCCGGTTGTTTTCTCTATTTCCATCTTTCATTTTGGATTGATTTAAAAACATTTGTCAATTACAGAGGAAACTCTTGCTTTTTGTTTCCTTAAGGGTGTTAGAGCTCATGCGGGACATCGGATTCGCGATGCCATTTGCAGGAAACTCTTAATATTAATCCACTTTACTTCAATGTCTCAGTTATTTATATGTGAATGTCCGGGCAAAGTTGTCCTCGACCTCGATACTCGTCTAATATCCTGTTTATGTTAGCTAGCTTCAATATTGTTCTTCAGAGTTCAAGTTGTAGATATAACGTATTTTCAGAATCCAGAATCTTTTTTTACGGTCCCGGTTATGTCTATACATGCGACAGCTAGGAGGAATGTCGTCTCTAATTTGTTTGGGCATCTAAGGGAATGATACTCAAGTTGATTTTCTTAAATAGAATAGTCAACTTGATGTCATTGAAATAGTAACTAGGGAGGCTTGTATATAATGATGAAGTGCGTTTATGCTTACTTAAATTTGGCTATAGACATGCAATGTACAAATTCTCCTCTGTTTTAAGCGATGTCTAATGCCTCTGTAATTATTGCTTGCTTTTCACTAAAAGTGTTAGATTTCACTTCTTATTGACTAATGTATTCTCAGAGAGAATCAGTTATATATATGTGTGTGCGCGCGCGCGCGTCCGTGTGTGTGTGGGGGGGAAATTTATGATTTCACTTTCGTTTCACTCTTTAATTTTCTTATGATAAGATATCCCTTGGGTCTTCAAGACGCCTTGCTCTTACCTTTTTAAATTTTGATGGGCCCCCAAGACACAAGGTTGATTCTTGAGGATCCAGGGAGGTATTGTAAAGGAACACTTAGAGGAGGGAAATATGTGACTGATTTGGGGTTTTGTCTGGCAGGAAACATGTGGAGTTTCTGGAATGGGCGTGAGTGTAATTCTGTTATGGTATGAGAATGGGCGGTAAAAATTCTGGAGTAAGCTGAGAGTAGATAGCTAGACTCTTGATAGGAACCCTTTTTACCTTTTCTTGTTGGGCTATTTTCTGGGGTTTTTTACTGTTTGCCAGGTGTAACTGTGCAGTTGAGCTTTCTTGCTTGGTGTTTGGTTATTAAATTTTCTAATTCCATAAAGAACCAAGTCATTGTTTTTGTGAAATTAGAAACAAAAGGATATAGAAGCATGCCTAAAGTTCCTGGAGTTTCATAATTTATGATTGCAATCTAAAGTTTCATGGAATCAGAGTTTAGAATAACATGCATGCCGATTTCATAATTTTATTGAAACACTGGCTGTTAATATACTTTGTTAATTGATTGCCTTTAAAGGATGTTGCAAATGAAAACCAATTTAGGTATTATGGCTTTAAATAATTTCTTGTTAATGTATATTTATTTTGTTAGATTTTGATGGAACATGAAGTCAGTTCTTTGTTAAAATAATTTTCTCGTGTTTTTTAATTGTTTTAGCATCACTGTAGACGGTGTGGAGGATTGTTTTGCAACAGCTGTACCCAGCTGAGAATGGTTTTACGCGGACAAGGTGATTCATCTGTTCGTATTTGCGAACCTTGTAAGAAGCTAGAAGAGGCAGCACGATTTGAGCTGCGACAGGGACGCAGAGTTGGCAGAGGTAGTTCGTATCTTTCATGATTTTTAAATTGTGCCCTTTTACATTAAAGAATCAATTAATTTCTTTTTTACTTGCGTTATAGCTTCATTGTTTCATCCTTTTGAATGCTCGCTTGTATTTTCTTTTAGGGAGTTCGAGATCAATACCTAGAGATGAAGATGAAGTTTTGAACCAGATTCTTGGCCATAATGGAGATAAATCTTTTTCATCAGGAAATCATTCAACCAATAGCACAATTCTTCACAGTCAAACATCAGTCGGCAGTGCGTCAAGGACCATGGTACATGCCAATCCGGGTTTCGGTGAGATCCAAAACACTATCTTAAATGACGATATCAGTAATCCCAGGGCTGATGTGGAATCCATCAGTCCAGATGATTTGCGCCAAAAGGCTTTGGAGGAAAAGAGGAAATATAAAATTCTGAAAGGGGATGGAAAATCTGAGGAAGCCCTTAGGGCTTTTAAGAGAGGTAAGGAGCTTGAAAGGCAGGCTGATGCCTTGGAAATTCAATTAAGAAAGATTCGAAAGAAAAATACATCCTCTGTTAACATGTCTGATCTGTCAAACAGAGATATTTTTTTAGAACCTGGGAAAAAAACCAAGTCACTTCCTCATATGAATAAAGAGAAGCATGATCTTACTACTGAACTTAGAGAGCTTGGGTGGTCTGATTTGGATCTTCGGGATGAAGATAGGAAGCCAGCAAACTTGAGTCTGGAGGGTGAACTATCATCTATTATTGGAGATATACATCCAAAGACCAGTGAAGAAAAGGGCAGTAGAATTGACAAGACCCAGGTTGTTTCTCTTAAGAAAAAAGCTCTTGCACTGAAGCGAGAGGGAAAGCTTGCAGAGGCCAAGGAAGAATTAAAGAGAGCTAAAGTTTTAGAAAAGCAACTGGAAGAACAGGAATTGCT
>JANTPZ010115113.1:0-22790 GCA_025593235.1 Vachellia pachyceras
GAGTTTTAACCAAAAAGAGTTTTGGTGAATTTATAAACAAAAGTTAATTTTCAAGTAAGGGGGTTCCAACAACTCCACAATCTGCCCTGTTTTCGAGTAGCAATGAAAAATAGCAAATGAAGTCCAAATGACTTGAAACTTTCCAGTTAAATACTACACATCTTAAGCTTTAAAATGAGCCAAAGTTTGCTGAATTTGGATGTGTAGATAAAGAGTTATGATTTTCCAAAGTTAAGAGAAAAATCTGGCAAACTGGAAAGTTACCAAACGAACAGTGATTTTCATGGAATTAACTGTATCGATTGGGCAGGTTTTGAAACAAGTGAGTATTTTTCCCCTGTAGATCACTTAATAAGCTTCAAATAGAAATTTGAACCACTCAATTCCGATTTTTCTAGAATTAGTCATGATTTTTCAAAGTTGGGCCAGAAATCTGGAATGTGACCAAATGAACAGTAACTCGCTGGAAGAATTTTCAAATTCACTTCCTTGGTCAATTTAAGGTATCAAAGGCCCTAAAGTGGTTCAATAGTGATCTAATATGATAACTATAGGGGAAAGTAAGGAGTGTTACACTTGGGACTGCTTATACCCTACACAAAAACTCATTTTGGATCCATTGGAAGCATCAAAATCATCAAAATAATTCATCTTCCTCAGGTTCCAGGTCAGACCGAAATGCTCCCCAAAATTTCCTATAATGTGATTTTTCAACTTCCAACCATTCTACCACTTGTTCCATGTTTCCAAACTCTCATTCATGCATGGGAAGACTTGATTTTAACTCTTCTCTATCAAATGGAAAATTGGACAGCATCTCCCCTATTTTCTCATGATTTTCCAAATTTACAAAAGTCACAAAACAACTTCAACAACAACAACAACATCATCAACATGCTTCTTTCAACAAGAGGAAGCATTTGTAACCAACAAATAGCTTTAAATCCCTCTCTTTCTCACTTTTCTCTCAAGAATCCTAGGTTTTGAAACTTGAAAAAGAGAGGCCAAATCAGATTTTGAATCCATGGAAGAGGAAGTTGCAAGGATCATTTTCATCTATATATCAAAGTATGAAGCTTACTTACCTTGAATTTCCACTTGAGTTTTCCTCTTCTTTCTCTCCCAACTATGACGTCTTTTTCTCTCTTTCCAGCTGAGTAAAGTTGTGCAAAATGGCTGGAAGGAGAAGGGATTATGCTGATTTATTAATTCATCATTTAATGAATTAATGGCTAACATCTTATCTTACAACTTAAAGGTAATCTAGTGATTGATATCTAGCCACATGTTCACTTCTTATTTACCCTTAAAAAGTGATATTTGCAGCTGTAAAAATCTGATTACCATTTGGTTACTCTAACCAAATTGGATTCCATTCGGTTACTTTTACCGATTACACTTTTTACAGGTAAACTTAACTTTATTCCGGTAAATCTTTTTCTACTTTTCTGGAGATATTTTCTTCCTCATTTAATCTCCATATTTTTTTCTTGAATATGACAAAATTAGTATTCCCAAAATACCCTTTGATTATCTCAATTTTTACAGGATATTTTATCCTGTCCAAAATCCCTGAAAACGTACAATCGGATAGCAAAATTCTTTTAGGGCCTTGAAAAACACTACATTTTCCACTAATTCTTTAGCCCTTTTCATTTTTCCAAAATGCCATCTAGATTGTTCAAAATTAAGTTTTTGAAATAATTATATTTCAGGGATTTTCGGGTCTTTTTCCCCAATTTTCAGGAAAAATCACCTTAATCGTACACTGGATAATAATTTTATTAAATACTACCTAATTCATTAGATTTTCCATATTTTTGTATCTAAATTTTTGAAGAGCTCCTAATACCTTAAATAATTATTTTTCCTCTTTTTGCCCTTCAAAATTTCAAAGACGGAAATCTAGTCCGAATTTGGAAAATCAGTGTCGCACCGTTGTGATCAGTGCGTAGAGATCTGTCTATTGGACATGTATAAAATTTGCTGATATTTTGGTCAACTGGTTGACTTTTGACTTGTCAAATGACCAAAATGCCCTTCAACTTTCTCATAATTACCATTTTGCCCTTACTTTCTCTACTTTCTCCAAAATTACAATTTTGCCCTTACTTTTGGTACTGAAAGACCTTTATGTCCTTGATCTTTTATTAAATAACATATGGGTCCCTTTCCCAAAGGTTCCCATTCTCATATTACTCTCGGGCAATTTTTACTTAACTTTAGAATTCCTACGGAACTTCGTGTACTAAACCAGATCTATCTTTACAACTTCCAGCCTATAGTCTTTCTTTCTTTATGAGCTATTTACCTCTGATTTCTCTTTTCATTTTCTAATTGCCAGATTGGCATTTATTTCAACTAGCATATAAATTTATGGATATTACAACAACGATTATGGAAAAATGACCATATGAATATTGATTCGATTAATCTTGGTGATCATGTTAATAAGGAGTATCATGATAATGATATACATGGATTCTGTGATGATTATGAACTAATTATTAATTGATAAATATGTCAATGATTAAGGAAAAGCGGTTACGTAAATATTAATCCAATTGATCCTGGTGATCATGGTAATAACAAATAAATTGATGTTGATATACATGTATTCTATTAAAGGTGAATAGAAGTGATTATCAACTATTTGAGAAGTTTAGTATTACTTATGAAATTATTTTTCATATGCAATTAATTCTTTATCTCTCATCAACACTTCCTCGTATGACTTTTAAGCAGAATTGTCGGTTGCTGAGACTTTAGTCTCATTCTATCAATTTAACACTTTTCTGGTGATAATCCTTGTGCTGAATCGTCAGGGAGAGTTATGAGGCAACATATATCCTTGTATATCTCTGTATCGCCTTTTTTATTTATGTGTTGATGATTGTATATTGCCATATATAGAGCTCATTTTCCCAAACTATATCTTACCACATACGTTGGTACCTTCATAATATAATTTAGTCGGAAGTGAGCACTCATTACCCTTGATATATTAGAATAAGATTAAATATTGATTATCATTTGATTAATAACTTGAAATGAGTTAAGTTTTTGGTATTAAGGTATGGGTTTTATATTGAGAATAGTCAACTCTCTTGAGTCTTAAACCCAGTTGTGGGTGACCATAAAGAGGATGACATCTTATAATCTTGGACCCCGTTATGAGCGGCTATGGTGGGGCTCTTTAACCTCATGAGGATAGTTGACTTTTTGTCGGGCCTCTCGTCACCATAGGCTAGAGTTCATGTAAGGTGGTATAAGGAGTTTAATGGTGGGAATTGTTTATAACATGTAATATACTATATTTGATTTATAGGTGTTTACCAATTACTCTGTTTGGTTTATATTTGTTTATCAATTCTCTTTAATAAATTTTATCCATGCTTCACTAGTTTCTTGCATATTTAAATTTTATGTTGGTTACTGGGCTTTAGTCTTGCCCTATGCTATTAACATTTATTGGTGATAACATATGTGCTGAGACATTTGAGATGGTTCTGGAGGTTTGTTGTAATATCCACCATTTTCTGCAAATAGAAGTAGAAGCCAAACTGATAGATATGAGATAAGATAAGGCCCAGAAATGAAGGTACAGAAAGAGAAGATGTCAATGGACCAAGAGACCCTGGTCAATTTAGTCCTAAGGCTTTGGAATTACTAAGAATGTAAGTCAAGGACATAAATGTCATTAAGTAAAAAGACCAACGGCAATATGGTTATGGGATAAAAAGGGGTCAAACCAATAGTCAAAAGTTGACTTTGAGCTCACAAATAAAAAGTACAAAAAAGATGAAGTTGATGGGCTGAATAACCCAAAGTCTGACTTGGCCCAGTATGAGAGATTTTATGAGAACTCGGAGTTAAGCGTGCTCACCTTGGAATAATGTAAGGATGGATGACCCCCTGGGAAGGACCCAAATGTCATTAAACAAGGAAACCAAGGGCAAAAAAGTCAAGGGCAAAATGGGAATTACGAAACGTTAGACAAAGTAAGGGCATTTTGGTAATTAAGAGAAAGTGTAAGGGCGTTTTGGTCATTTGACAAAGTCAAAGTCAAACAGTTGACCAAAATATCAGAAAAACTCATAGATGCCCAAAAGATAAAGTAGAACTCACTGATTAACGAAGATTTGACAGATTGTTAAAAATCGGCCTAGATTTTTATTTATAGAATTTTAAAGATTACATGGCCGAAAATAATTATTTGAGATATCAGGAGACCTCAATCAATTGAGTTTAGGGCATAGAAAAATAAAGTGAATTTTATAATATTTTATAAAATTATTGCCCAATATACGATTAAGACGAATGCCCAGAACGGAGGGAAAAAGGCCCAAAAATCCTGAAAATATAATTTTATTCAAAAATTATTTTTAGATAATCTGGAGGGCAATATGATGAAAGGAAAAGTAAGCATTTTATTATATACTCTTTAAAATAAATGATATTTATATTATTAAATTATGAGATTTAGGCTTGAGGTGAATCGTAAGTTTGAGTTTTGAAGATTGACGCCCATAATTATGAGATTAATTTTTATGGTATGGTTTGGTAAAAAGTTGACTTAGTAAAATCTTATTATCCATGATAGTTTTTAAATATTATTTAGTTTTAATCTTGGGTAAATTTTGAAAAGCGAAGTTTTATTTCTTCAAATGTGATCAATGTTGGAGTTATGTTTTTACTCTTCTTATCATATTGAACTCATTTTTGAATTCAAACATCTTTTATAAGCATGATTAGCTTTGTCAAAGTTGTTTATAAGTTAAATAAATAACCGGTTTAGGAGAACCGTTACAAAAATTGCAACTTAACCCAATTATAAAGTGTTAAAGTGAAAAAATACTTACAAATTTTTATAGAAAATGGGCCACCATCATATTTCTTTCAAAGGTGCAAAAGATACCACAAACATTCAACATTTGAGAAAAAAATGTTATAACTGTTAATTATAACTCAACATTGATAAATACGCACATGGAAAATAGCGTGAGCCCTGTAACACCTTACTTTATAGACTGATTATGAACCACTTTATGACCATCAAATGTTTAGAATTAGCCAATCATGTGAATATTTAAAACTTTGTTTTGAGTTATTGTTTACAGTTACTGTTCACTTGTAAATCCAGAAATTTTGATCAACTTTGAAAATTCATAACTTATTCTAGACAAATCCAAATTGAGTGGTTCAAGTCTCTAAATGAAGCGTATGAAGTCTTCTACAAGGAAAAATATCCCTTTGATCAATTTCTTGACCAATTATACAGTTTATTGCGTGAATAAACACAACATTTGATCATTTTTTCATTTTCCAGATTTTTTCTCTCAACTTTGGAAAATCATAATTTTTTACCTGCACATCCAAATCCAGTAAAATTTAGCTTATTTAAAGCTTGATACGTGTAGTATTTAAATGAAAAATTTTATATCATTTGGACTTCATTTTCTATTTTTCACTGTTACCTAAACTTTACTCTTTGGTAAGGGATTTGGACTCTTTTTAGATTCTTTTGCATGCTTTCATTCTTCTCCTCTATGAATCTAATTAATTTGCATAATAATATAGCATGCTTGGTCTATTACATAACACATTCATCATACTTTAGTGTAAGAGTTTAAAATACACTAATCCAAAGTGCACATAATCAATTCTACTTGGCTTGCCATTCAATCTATAACCATACCTTTACTCTTCCTTTGCTCTTGCTCTTGAACTTGGGCCTAAAAGGTGTTATTATGGGAGAATGAGATTCATGAAATCTCAATAGCAAATAAATCTAACTAACACATTAACATGCATAATCTTAATTGTGCAATAAATAAAAAGCCATGGAAACAACACATGCAACACTAACCTCATCCTCTTACATGATCACTTTGCCAAAGCATATATTTATCATCAATCATCAAATAAGGACTTGCATGTTCATTTATCAATCATATAGCATCAACAGGGCAAATGCACAATTAACAATTAGTAAAATGTAAATGTAAAAGTTAGAGAATTTGTTACCTTATTATTTAATCTCCTTTGCTCTTTAACAGCTTTCTCCTTGCACTTTTGGAACTTTCCACTTGGAAATATCCTCCTATACATTAAATGATGCAATCGGCATTAACAACAAGCCACTGATAATGTATTACATCCCTTAAAACTTCACTAAACTTCTCTTGAACTTTAAGGAACCCTTAACTTTACTAAAATTGTTTCTAATTCTTATAAAGTCCTTTTCTCACTTGTACACTACACAATTTTACTTTCTTAACACAATGGAAGTATAATAAACATCAAAATCAAACTCCTTCCCACTGTTTTGCATCTGGACGAAAATATTAATAAATAGGAAAATGTGATTATTCAACTTCTAGCTCTCTATGCATGCATAATCTCATTCATAAACCATTTTTCCATGATTATTTCACTCAAAACATTAATTTCCTTTCAAATGGAAAATTTGACAGCATCTCCCCTAGGGTTTCATGATCCCTAAAATTCATACAAGATTCAAACCAACACAAAATACACATCAATCAACTCCTTAATGTTAGAATAGGATTTGACTAAGAGGGGGTGAATTGGTCAAAATAAAAATTTAACACTTCAAAACACAAATATAAAACAAAGTCACCGAGAGTGAAGAGGAATAATGAACACAGTGATTTATCCTAGTTCGGTCTTCTTGACCGACGTCCAATCCTTAAAGCACCTTTGAGATTTCCAAATCCACTATCAATAACCAGCTGAGGCTTCACGAGCATGTACAAATGGGAATCCACTCTCCCTTTCTCTTTTCACTAAAACAGAGTAGCACACTCTCTGCTTTCTATCTCTCTTTCAGCCCAATAGACTCAAGATCCCAATCTTGAGTTTCTCACAGATTTATTGAGTGTTTTTGCTTAAGAAAGACTCTCTTAAAAGAGTAGATGGCAAATGATGAAGTGCAGAAAGAGTATTCAAGGAATTACAGAGAATGAATTTAATAGCTTTGAATGCTTGGAAAGTCCGTCACTTTCTGTATTGAATGCCTGGCCTTTTATAGTTGAGAAGTTCTTGAATGTCCGTTAGACTCCATTTAATAGCCATTACTCTTAACATCGATCATCTGGTTCTCCATTAATGGCATTTAATGATGCTCAGTCAAGCAACAACAATTGTTGCAGAAGAACGTTAGAGTCTCCTAGTCTCAGACTATGCCTGTGTTTCTTTCCTTATTTAATGCCTCAAGTTTCTGCATTTATGAGAGTAGTTAGTATTCAAAATGTTGTTAAACAGATAAGGAAAGTAGGTGCATGGTGTAGGTGTTAGTAATAAAAGCTATCAGAAAACCAGTACTCGAGCATAACTTCTTCAATAGTCAAGTATTGTCCAACAATTTTTCAAAGAAAAACTTAATGCTATGATATAATACTCGAGTGTTAACTCAGGGTGTTTCGAAAAGGTGTGAATACTCGAGTGCTAAGTCATAGTGCTTGATTATTAATAATGCTTCCTTTGATTGCTTGAGTATTTTGTGCAAGTATTGAAAAAGAGTATAAAAAAGACTTAATACTCGAGTGATAGGTAAGAGTGCTCGAGCAAAAAGAGTGCTGGAAATGAATGCTGGAGCATTCTTAAGAAGTATGAGTGAACAATAGAAAATTTTGCCCGATGCTTAAGCATTGTAAGCTAGCGCTCGAGCATTAGCAATACTTTTAGTAAATACTTGCAGTATTCTCTTACAATGAAGTGAGAAAAACCTTAATACTTGAGTACTGTGACCTTGTGCTTGAGCATTGTCTCTACTGGAAGCCTTGCTTGAGTAAATCATGACAGCACTGAAGAGGGGACTCAATACTCAAGCACTACGTTTCTAGTGCATTGACTCTACTGTTAGCCAATGCTTGGAGTATTTACTGAGGGTACTGACAAAAATAGTCAATACTCGAGCACTGAGTTCGGGTGCTCGAGCATTGGCTCTACTTTCAGCCAATACTTGAAGTGTTGACTGGAAGTGTTTTCATAAAACCCAATACTCGAGCACTGTGTTCCTAGTGCTCGAGCATTGGCTGTGCTTTCAGCCAATACCTTAAGTACTGCATTATAGCATTGTCTAAGTGCTCTAATATAGCCCGATACTCAAGCACTGTGTGCCAGTGAGTATTAGCAACGCTCGAAGACTCTACTCGAGTACTGAGTTAAAGTATTGCTTTAAAAACACAATTTCAAGTGACAATGCTCGAGCATTGAGATCCAATGCTCGAGTATTATTCATACTTTAACTTAATACTCGAGTATACTCAGCAAGTACTGATCTATCATTTTGAAAAACAACTTGCAACAGTTTCAAAAGCTTATTTTCACTTTCATAATTCCTTTAGCACAAGATAACCATTTTGTTATCATCAAAACAAGGTATCAACACTTAACTTGCATAGAGTTATTTTTGGTACCAATTACTTGAGCTAAATCCTACTCTTTCTCATTTTCTCTCACTAAAAACCTAATTTTCCAGCAGCCTAAATCAAGAAGCTAAACCGATAGAAATGAAGAAGATGGTCCAAGGAGCAAGAATATGCAAGATATTGCATCAAAACTCAACTTACCTTGGATTTCTTGTGAATTTTTCTTCTCTTCTTGTGTTTTCATGGCTACCACTCCTCTTCTCTCTTTGCAGCTGGTTATGCACGAAATTATAGGCTGGAAATGGAGAGAATGAGTGTCTTTAATGACAAGCCAAAAGGATCCAAGGGTGGAGATTCAATCTTGCATTAAATTTGTGATCTAATGCTCCATAATTGTGCAGCACATTTAACACTTTTCTGCCCTTTTAATCAACATTTATGGGCTTCCAAAAGTGAAGAAAAATCTGACTTCATGCGCCAAGTTAAGGTGGTGACATGTGTCCTTAATCCTGTATAACTTATACTGATAAAGTAACTTTATCTGTATAACTTACCATCAACATCGCCTAATTAACGGTTTCTTGCATTATGAATGATGATTTGATGATTGATTTGCTACACATGCATGACTTGCGAAATTTAGCATTTGTAAAAGAATGTGACTTTTAATCTTTCAGCATTTGCTTTCTGGCACCATAAAAGAAAGGAAGTCCAATCAGCTGTAATCAATGTACAATAAACTTTAAACTATGGCAATCTTTTAGGTAATGAAGATCTTTGATGCCCCAAATATGAGTTTTCAAAGATGATAGAGAGCCCAAAAAATTAAATTCAGCAGAATCGTCTGCCAATTAAGCAGAATCATCATTAAATTCATCATTTGGTGGTTTTGGATATAAATAATTAATTTTTCAACATATCATTGACCAATTAAGAAACAACAGCACATTGAAACAAAAAATATGACCAACAATCGAATTATTTCTATGGATTTAATTTATTGAAATCAAATCAATTTATTTTACTGCATTATTATTCAAACTAATCACAATCAATAATCATAAGAGTAAACTAATCACTAATCAATAACAATAATGCTAATTAAATCTTAAGTCAAATTTAATGCCAAAGTTTTCAATGTACTGGAATTGTTCAATAACCAAAAATAAAAAAAAAGATTTGATTAAAAAATCTTTTATCCTACCATTAGTTGTTGGGTTGAAGCTCAATAATGTCAAAAAGGAATATAAAAAGTTAAAAACTATATGATATACCAAAGTAATATTTCTCACCACACATGTACTTAAAAGTTAAAAATCAAATAATGACGCCCCATTGTTAAGGAAATTAAATTAAAAATTTAAAGAGAATTGATCCTCTACTCCATTAGTCAGTACACGGTTCAAGCTTAACAAAATAATTACGTGTTTTGAGGATTTTGAAGTTAAAAAAAATGCCTTTTAGTGGCCACCAATTGCCATCAAATCAAAACTAACAGTTAATGTTTCATCAAAATCGTATACATTGCTAGAGTTTTCAATATCATTTTTTTTGTGACAAAATCGCTATTTATTTTAATTGGTGTTTGAAACTGATTAATTACCAAAATACCAAAAATGACTTTTATTGTTTTTAAAAAATTAGTTTAATCTATACCAAGCACGACAACCAATGTGATGTATAGAGAAACAATTCAAAACTTTTTATGATTGACATAAGTAAACAAATGATCCTACTGCGGCATCTTTTTTTTACCCATGCAAGTGGGTTTAGAGATACGTGTTTACTGTTTATTGACAAATACCAATGGGTTTAGAGATACGTGTTTACATGAATAACTAAGAAGCTGTATTAGTTCTATCTATTTACAAAATAAGATATATGCCACACAACGCAAGGGAGATACATCTAGATTGATGTGTTCACATGAAATCAAATATTAATTAGTTTTGCCTTTTTATCATAGCTAAATTTTGAAACGTGGAGTTTGACGTGATAAATGCTAGGAGTTATGTTTTACTCGTCTTGATCATATTGAACTCATTTTTTAATTCAAACCTCTTTTATAAACATAATTAGTTTTGTCAATGTCCTTTAGGAGTTAAATAACTGGTTTAGAAGAACCGTTATCAAAGATTTCATAGAAAATATATGGACATTTGACCCAATTTAACCAAAACGAATCTGTTTCAAGTGAGAATTAAAAATAGTAAACGAGCTCCAATTGAGTTGAAACTTTCCAGTTAAATACTACACATCCTAAAATTTAAAATGATATAAATTTTTCAAAATAAGGATGTGTAGATTAGGAGATATGATTTTCTAAAGTTTAAGGTAAAAACTGGAAAAACTTAAAGTGGTCATTTGGATAGCACGTGATTTTGGAATAAGCTGATTCAAATGGACAAATTTTTGGACCAATGAGTATTTTTTCCCTGTAGTTCACCTAATAATCTAAATTTAGAAATTAGAACCACTTAATTTTGATTTCTCTATAATTAATTATGAATTTTCAAAGTTAGGCCAGAAATCTGTTAAATAACCCGTTTAGAAGAACTGTTATCACATATCTCATAGAAAATATATGGACATTTGACCCAATTTAACCAAATTATTAAAATTGCTTAATTATATCAACTTTAACATTATTCAAAACTTAAATATGCTATACATGGTTGGTAAAATACTTTGTTACAAAAATTGCAACTTAACCCAATTATAAAGGGTTAAATGCAAAAATACTCATGAATTTTTATACAAAATGTGTCACCATCATATTTCTTTCAAAGGTGCACAAAATACCACAAACATTCAACATGTGAGCAAAAATGTTATAACTCTTAAATATAACTCAACACCGGTAAATATGCACATGGAAAAATAGCGTGACCTCATCACAAAAAGTAGTAATGCTAGGTTAGATTTAACGATTTTGACATTTTTCACACATATCGAAAGCTCATAGGTATATTTGCATCTATGAAATGTCAGTTTAGTACTCAAGTTATGAAAAGGTCAAAATAAGGCATCTTAATAAATTAATTAATTAGTAAGTACATATATTTGGGAAAAGACGCATTCATTTACGTAGTTGGTAAAGAAACGGTCACAGCTCTCATCCAATGAATGGAGAGAACTTGCAGCAGGTGAAAAAAACAATACTAAGCCTTTACTTGCATCCTGCAACCAAATTAAAGACCACATCCATAGTGTTAACATTTATAATTTCCCCCCAAATCTCTTGGTAATCGTTCATAAAATTACCGCTACTGTACGTTCAATTCTAAATTACAAATAGACTTGTTAAATTGTGAATTTATTCGTAAATCTTACAAATTGGCTTCTAAATTTTGTGAATATTTTATAAATATTAAAGTATTAAATTATTAACCTTTTAATGGAATATTATTAAAACAAATGCAGCATTTTTAATTACTTGCCACTGTTGTTACCCGCCATGATTTTATAATTACGCAGCAACCTGACAAAGTGGTCGTTTAAAATTGGTATTTTAGTCTTCTACAATGGTAAGATTTTTTTCCAAAAAATTAACATTTGTCCCTAGCATTTATTTATAATTTTGTGTGACTCAATTGATATTGATTCTGTTGTAGTAATTATATATAATTTTTTGGGCACTTTTTAAATAATATTTTTGGTCAACTAATGGTGGGAAGCAACATTGCACCCTTTATGATATTCTAAGGCAACATTGTACCACTTGAAACCTTAGGATACTCGATTCACTTTAGAAAACAGTTCAAATACAAAATTACCCTTGAACCCAAAAGTCAAATTGAATCGTCATTCTTTAATTTATGTTTATGCACTGAATAACTTAATTTAATAAACGAATAATATCAATTAGATGATCATGGACGTCTACATCCGATCAGATTGATATTTTAGCTCATCAAGAGCATCACTCAATAAAAATCAGATTCAAACATAGCGAACTACTCAGTTAAATATAGTCAAAATAACAAGATTCAAATTTAGACCAATACTTTTCCCCATATATAATATCACTGATCATTGTGATTCAAAACTGGGCGGGTGGGTTTTATTTTTGGAAAAGAGATAAAGATTGATTCTTATTGTGTTTCTCTGATTCACCATTAATGGATTAGACCCAATAGCCATATGACTGGAGCAGATTTATTAATAGACATTTTTATGGGAAGGAAATTGTGATTTTTCTAAAAAGATATTTAATCAAAAAGGCAGGAACAGTTAGAGGTGGGCAGTTATTGATTTTGCATTTATTTGAATAATAAATTGAAGATAATTACTTAGAACAAACAGACACATGAAATGAACAGAAGTCCCCCCTCTCTCACTTTAAAAAAAATTCTCTCTTACCCTTTTCTCAGCGCATTTGATGTGTTTCAATTTTGGATCCAATATGTGATCCTTAGTTTCTCGTGGGTATCTGGAGATTAGTGATCAGAATCTACAAGCTCAAATTCTTTCAGTTTCCGAATACGAAAATTCCTATTTATTTGTGGGATTCAGAGCCTGATGAAGACAATTTTGGGGTTATTTGATCGGATTACTGACATTCAAGTTTTGATCTTCTAAACGGTCAAGCATTAACCACAGTCTCAGTCCTTCTCATCTACCACTATGGCCCATCCTCTCTGCGAAATCAAAATCCCAGAATTTATATTCACACCAAGAGAAGAAAAAAAAGCAAAAAATCTAGGTTCGAAAATGTGAACTCAGAAAGCAACAATTCCAATCCCAAAAATCATTATTCAGCTATGTTCACACAGAGCCACCAGCCACGGAGTAACAACGGAGACGAGCACAAGTTCAGGGATTCTGTTGTTGCAAAAATATCTGGATTCAGTACAAGTAGCGTACAGCAGAAATTCGGGTTGCGTTTTTTTAAAAAAACGCTGAACAAGCTTACGTTTTGGGCCAAAAATACTCTCTTTAGATTCGTTCTCTGGGCCTGGCTTTTGTGCTCATCTTATGTTTTATATTTTTTATGCCAATTAAATATATTGACACAACATTACACCAAAGTGTACTCTCTTATGAAAATTATTTATGAAGCATATTAAATGTTATTAGCGATTGTATAATTTCATGCGAGTATCTAATCGACCTAAAGTAAGGCTGATGCTTGGCAGAAATGTATAAGTACATGTGATGATAAATATGTGATAATTCTTAGGTATAATCATGTGAAGAATAATATATTCCAAAGAACAATTATTGTTTGGTAGATATTATTGTCAATATTTAATTATTACAACAAGATATCACTGACAATTGATAATATAATCCAAAGATAAAATATTGATGTTGTTATAGGCATCTTGTGATGAGAATTATATTTATTTGAATTTATTGCTATTATCTTTTATATAGATTTCTGATTATATGTTTATTCTTTGTTCTTTTAGCTTCTGTTGAATTTATATCTGGAAACTTGAATTCCATTCCGGTTTTAAATGGAACAAATTTCAAGGATTGGAAAGAAAACATTCTGATAATTCTGGGATGCATGGATATGGACCTTGCATTAAGGATTGATCCTCTCCCTCCTCTTACGAATGAAATTACTTCTGAAACACAGAGGTATTTTGATAAGTGGGAGCGATCAAATCGCATGAGTCTTATGATCATAAAACATCGCATCCTAAAAGCATCTAGAGATGCTATTGTTGATAGTACTCTCAATGCCAATGATTTTCTTGCCAAAATTGAAAAGCACTTTGTAAAAAGCAATAAGACAGAAACAAGCATGCTTTTGTAACGCTTGATTTATGTGAAATATGAAAAGCAAGGAAATATTAGAGAATATATTATGGAAATGTCATGCATAGCTGCAAAACTTAAGGAATTAAAACTTGAGCTATTTGAGGACATTTTGGTACACCTGGTGCTTATTTCTCTTCCTACATAATATTACCAGTTTAGGATCAGTTATAACTGCTAGAAAGAAAAATGAACTCTGAATGAGCTCATATCCTATCTTGTGCAAGAAGAATAGAGGATGAAGCATGACAACTCTTGTAATATCCATAATTTCAGTTACTAAAACTAAAGGCCAAATGAATGAGATGTTGAATCAGGGCCCAAAGGAAAAGGGAGGAAAAGAATTTTTAAGTGTGGGAAAGTTAATATAAGGAAAAGTACAAAGATTAAGAACCAAATTGCCATTTAAAGAACCTGAGGGCAATTTCTTAATTGAGAAAAAGTTCAAGGGCATTTTGTCAAAGTTTGACCAAAATATCAAAAAATATTTTTGCACAGTACAAAAGGTACTTTTTATGCCCTATTTGTAACCCAATTGGCTCCCTTTCTAAGGGGGCGTGTATGTGAGGGAAGTAGAAAGTTAGAGTCTATGGCGCCCTATATTATGAAAGGCATTGTAGGTAACCTTACAGCGCTCTATATTGGAATATAGGGCGCTGTAACGGTCACCCTACGGTGCCCTATATTCCAATATAGGACGCCGTAGGGAGAAGAACTCTGTACGTAGTATGAAAAATAATGTTTAGTGAAGATTATTAATCTCAGTAATTTGAAAAACATTTGAATATATGCAAGAGAAGTCTGAAGACTTTAATAATATAATTTTCTTTCACCGTAAATTAGCAAGCATATATATGATTAATAATGCAGGACCAAGAACATGCATCGTTATTTAATTAACTGGTTGCTTGACCACTACCATACACGTTTGCCTGCACTTTTAGCCTTTGAGGAACTGAATGTAAGAAAAAGTGAGTAAAATATTAAAATTTTTGTTTACTCATAGACACATTATCATAGTATGTCTACCCTCCCACCACAGAACTACAGCTTATTTTCCATTTTTTTAATAAAAAAATATGTGTGCTTTTTATTTCTTGAGGAATTATTATACAGCGAAGGAAACTCGACGGTGAAGTCAGATTGCCCTTTGGCATTTGTTTATAATAAAATAAGACATGCATGTACAGTGAAATGGTGAAATAGGGAAGAATATAAACCTGGCCTGCGAGACACGTCGAAAGAGGCGATGGAACTAGTAAGCGAGGTTGGGAGACAGTAGAGCAGATCAGCGAGAGAGCCTATGTCCATCGACTATGCATGTACAGCGAAATGGGGAAGTCAAATGGGGAAGTGAAATGGGGAAGAATATAAAACAGTATACCTTATGGAAAGCGACGACGATGAGAGCAGAGAGAAGAAGAGCGAGAGCGTGAGACGGGAGCGAGAGCAAGAGACGGCAAGAGCTAGGGAGGAGACGGGAGCTGATGGAGAGCATGAGACGGCAGAAAGAGGCGCGGTGCTTTAGGGATGAGAGCGAGAGGGCTTCTAGTGTTGGGAGTGTTCGCATGGGGAAGCCAAAATGGCAGGCTGACAGTGCAGAGGCTTTTAGTGCCTTATCTATAGATAAGGCACTGTAGGGCTCCTTTTGGCGCCCTATACTGAAAGTACGGCGCCAAAAGGGCCCTTTGACACCCTTTCCCCTGGTAGGGCACCAAAGGTCACCATTTAGGCACCCTATCTGAAGGATAGGCACCTAAAGGCATGTCTTCTCTTCTCATAATTACAAAAATGTCACCGCTTTTATTTTTTACTCCCTTTTTTAAGAAATGGATGCGAATTACAGTAGTAAAAACTATATTCTATAGTAATGATGTCTCCATCAGAAAGAAAAATTCACTGATAAGTAATTGAGGCATGATTTAAGTTAAAATAACCTTTGCGGGAATTTTAAATATCATTTAATTTTTTTGATGATTAATAAATAATTATTCAAAAAATTATTTAAAATACTTAGAGGCCTCATATATCTGATCTCAAAGAAAAGGAAAGTAGCTTAGAAATTCTAGTATTTTATAAAAATGTTTCCAAGAAAAAGTGAGAAACAATCCCCCAATTGAAAGGAAAAAGTTCAAAAAAATCTCTAATTTGGATTTTCTTCAAAAATTAATTTAAAACATTATAGAAGGTAATTTGGGGAAAGAAAAATCATGAGAGTATCAAGTGAATTTAGAGAATTTTTAATGACCCTAAACTAGTCAAGTGATTAAGAAATAATCAAAAACCATTTTCAGTGCAATAAAGCTACTAAATAAAAACGTAAAGCTTCAAAAAGAAAAATGAGGAGATCATATTTTGCCACTTGAAGGAGTCTTATTTAATGAGTAAAAATAAGTTAGAAATATCATAAATAAATGGTAAAATATATCAGAATAAAGTTACTTTTATCAATGCAAATTGGACAAAATGTAAGGGACACATGTCACATAATAATACAAGGCACCTTAAGACTCTTTAAGACCACATGTTTCCATTCATTATTCAGCATATTTTCCTGCACTTGTAGACCAAGAGAGAACGGAAGAAGGTGTGAAAGAGGGCAGACACAAGGAGAGCAAAAATCTCCAAAAATTCAAGGTAAAGTTATTTTTTTCATGCAAACTTTTACATATTCATCCTCGTTGAACCTTCCTCTTCACTTCTATCAGCTTAGTTTTTTAGATTATGTTTGATTTTGGTGGCTGAAGTTTTTGGTTTTGGTGAGAGAAAATGTGAAAGAGAGGGAATTAGATCAAATAATTGATACCAAACAACTCTATGCAAGCTAAGAAGTTGATTGGTGTATGGTTTGTGTTGATTTGTTGTTGTATTTGGAATTTTGGAATTTTGGAATCTCAAAACCTAAGGGGAGATGCTGCACGTTTTTCCTCTTGAATAGGGAAGCATTTGAGGGGTGAAATAGTGGTCTCTGTTAAAGATATTAATTTAAAAGTGAGGTATTACAGCTCTTATAATGCCAATGTGGCTAGCACCTCTAGAGGAAAATGCATAAAGAGAAAGTTTTCTGAGGCTGCAAAGGGTTCTGCTCAAAGCCAACCCATTAAGAATCCTTCTCCTGCTTCTAACCCATTAAAAATCCTCAGAATGAGGTAAATGGGTGCTACTTTTGTGGAAAGCCAAGATATCAGAAGAAAGATTGTACCAAATATCATGATAGCATGCAAGAAAAGGTACACTTCTTACTTTGGTTTGCATTAAGGTTAATTTAGTTTCAACACGATGCACAAAACGTAAAATCAATGTAGAAAATTTAGGAACATTTTGGCACAAGCGCTTAGGCCAGAATTTTAAAAAAAGAATTGAAAAGCTTGTGTCCAACAATATATTAAGCACTATTGATTTTTCAGATTTTGAAAATTACATTGATTGTATCAAGGACAAGCAAACCAAAATGAAAAAATATAAGTGCCTATAGAAGTCTATATGTATTAGAATTACTACATACTGATATTTGTGGATCATTTTCCAAACCTTCATGGAATGGTCAACAATATTTTATATCATTCATATATGATTACTCTATATATGGTAGTTATATTTGATTTATGAGAAATCACAAGCCTTGGACATGTTTAAGACTTTTAAAAATGAAGTTGGAAAACAAATAAGTAAAAGAATTAAAAGTGTCCGATCTGACCAAGAAGGTGAATATTACAGTAGATATAACAGTTCAGGTGAACAACGTCCAGGGCCATTTGCCAAATTCCTAGAGGAATCAGGGATCGTTCCACAGTACATCATGCCTGGTTCACCAATCATGAATGATGTTGCTGAGAGACAAAATAGAACTCTTCAGGACATGATAAGAAGTATAATGAGTCATTCTACCTTATTAGAATCGCTATGGGGAGAAGCACTAAATACTACAGTTTGCATTTTGAACAGAGTACCAACAAAGGCAACTATTAAAACACATTATGAGCTTTGGACAGACAAACAGTCTAATCTAAAACACTTTCATATTTGTGGTTGTCCAACTGAGGCAAGGCCATGCATGCCACAAGAAAAGAAACTAAACCCAAAATAGTAAACAGTTACTTTATTAAATATTTTGAACACTTAAGGGGTTATAAGTTTTATGATCATACTCTCAAGACTATTTTTGAAACGAGAACTACACATTTTTTTGAGGATGTTGAGCTTAGGGGAAAATAAAGTAAGAAACATCACTTTCGAGCAAGGATCAACCACAATTACTGAGATGAATCCTATAGTTGCTTCTGGAAACACAGGAATTCCTATACCTGTTGTAATTGAAGAAGTGAATCTAGAACCTCTGCATAGTGATGTCAACTATCCTACTGCTTAGGTTGAAATTCTTCCTATACAGGTTGAAGTTTGTGATATCCATGTTTTACTGTAATTTGAAATAAAATTCAAACCGGTATTTATAGGATGAGTTAAGTTCTAGAGATACGTAATACATAAAAACAGGAAGGTAATGGATTGGAAAGATCGCAAACAACCTAGCCCTAAGATATCAAATTCCACTAGAACCTCGCAGCTAATTGTGTTTGGCCTGGAGAAATAATGACATGATGGATGACCTTATGGGAAGGACCCAAATGTCATTAAAAATAAAGGCAAAATGGAAGTTTAAAAAGGTAAGGGCATTATGGTAATTAAGGGAAAGTATAAGGGCATTTTGGTCATTTTACCAAAGTCAAAAGTCAACTTGGTCAAAGTTTGACCAAAAATATTAGAAAAATTCGTAGAGACCCAAAACATAGAGAAAAAGTTAAATTGACCGGTTTTAGTTAAATATCAGAAAAAGTTATATGTGAGGCCTGGTTTCAGTTAAATTGACCCAGATTTCTGTTGAAAGAATTTTAAAGGTCATTTAATTTTTGGCATTTTTATTAAATAATTAGCCAAAAATAATTATTTGAAGTACCGGGAGGCCTCAAGCATCTGATCTTAAAACAGGGAAAAATAGCTTGGAATTTCTAGTATTTTATAAAATTGTTGCCCATAATACTAGAAAAGTGATTTCTTGGATTAGAAGGAAAAGACCTGGAGAAGCCCTAGAATTAGGGTTTTCTTTAAAAGTTAATTAAAGACATTCCATGAAGCAATTTGAAGAAAGAAAACTTATGAGAGTATCAATATTAATTTTGGGAATTTTTGGTGGCCTTAGATCCAGTTAACTATCGGCAGGTTGTTTTATCGGTGTGGTGATAGCGACTAAAAGTATAATTGCCATGATGAGTCTTGCCACTTGTTTTACTCATATTTGAAGGCTAAAGTTCTCATAATTGAGGTTAAACAAGTGGTAGAATTTATCAGAATAAAGTTACTTTATCAGTGTAAGTTGTATATCTTAAACACTTGTCACCATGACATAAAATATGATTTTTCTCTCCATTTTGGCAACCATATGGATAAGATTTTTGGGCAGAAGTTGGGTAATTATAAGCCATTGGATCATTCATAAAAGGCAAGATTCAATATCAACCATTGATCTCAATTTCCATGTGATTAAAGTGGCTTCACTCCTTCATCTTTCTCACCATTTTGGAAAAATTTTGCCAACTGAAAAAAGAGAGAGGAGAGGATGCCATTCTTGCAGCCAAGAAAAAGGAAAAAGCTCCAAAAACTCAAAGGTAAGTTGGGTTCTCTTGCAATCCTTAGCATATTTTTTATCATTGGAGCTTCCTCTACCTTTCTATAGGTTTAGATTTATGATTTTGGCTCTCTTTTGCTTGTTGGAAAGTTAGGATTATTGAGAGAGAAAAATGAGAAATAGAGGGATTTAGCTCAAATAATTGTTACCAAACAACTCTATGTAAGTTAAGGAGTTGATCAGTATGTGTTTTGTGTTGGTTTAATGGATGTATGATTTTTGGGAATCATGAAACCCTAGGGGAGGTGCTGTCCAATTTTCTATTTGAATAGAAAGCGATGTTTTGATGTTAAATAATGCATAGGAAGGGGTAATGGATCAAGATTATGCAATTATATGCAATAGAAGTTGAAAAATCATGTTTCTTTTCAATTTCCCTGATTTTTGTCCAGCCTTATATCAGTGGGAAGGAATGATTTTTAGATGATTTTGTTGCTTCCATTGGCTTCAGAATGAAAAATTGTGTAAGGTGGAAGTGAGAAAATGATTTGGAAAGCATTGGAATTAATTTTGACAAGTTTAAGAGCTTTAGGGCTCTTAATGTTCAAGAGGAAGTTTTACTTGGTTTTAGTATATTTTATGACTTTGAATGGGCTTGTTATTGATAGCTATGATATTATGTTGTGTATAGGAAAGTGAATTACCAAAGAACTCTCTTGGAAGGATAAGAAAGAGAGCCCTCAAGTGCAAGTTGTAAACCAAGGTAGCAAAAGCTACTAACCCTACACTAATAGTTGCATTGGTGATTATTTGTACTTTGTTCTTTTTGTATGACAAACTTGTGATGTTTGAATGTGTGATTATGTGAATTTAATATGCTAAGGCCATATACAAAGTGTAAAAATTCGTGAACATCACATGTCCATGTATATGTAATCACGTTATATATGATTGTCATGCATATTAGTGTTTATGTTAGTGCTTTTGCTATTTAGATTTCTTTGAAATCTCATTCTTCCAAACTAACCATTCATAGGTCTAAGTTCAAGCAATGACAAAGGCTAGTTGAGTTAAGAATAGAGGAAGCCTTATGTGGCTATTTTAATTGCAAAGTTATGTAATATTGCTTCATATACATGTTTAAGTGTTTTGGACTTAATAAATGACTTAAACCTCTACTTGATGAGCATGTATATATGTATGGATACATGTATTACTATGCATGAATATGTTAGTTTAAGTTAGTTATGTTTTGGAACAAGTTTGGAATTGGTAAAGTTTTGAAAAGGGGGTCCAACACCCTTAAAAAGTCCAAAAATTTGAACTACAGGGAAATATAGTAAACTAAGTCCAATTGAGCTAAAATTTTTCAGAAAAATATTTGATATGGTGAGATTTAAAATGAGTCCAAGTTCACTGAATTTGGATATATACACAAGAAGTTATGACTTTCCAAATTTAAGAGAAAAACTTAGAAAATTGAAAAATGACCATATGAATAGTACAACTTCATGCAATAAACTATATTGATTGGGCAAATTTTTGGACAAATGAGTACTTTTCCCCTGTAGGGAATTTTATAAGCTTCTTTTATAAATTAGAACCACTCAATTTCAATTTTTCTAGAATTAATTATGAATTTTCAGGTTTTGGCCAGAAATTTGGAATTTTGACCAAATGAATAGTAATTCAAGGAAAGTTTTGAAATTTCAATTATTTGATCATTTCAAGTCGTGTATGTTGGATATGATTAGTTTTGATGATGTCAAATGAGAGAAAAATGTTTTTACAGTGCAAAAAATTTTCATAAGATATTTTATCGTGCACAATGATTTTATCATGCATTTTGGTTAATCAATATTTGTGCCTTCTTTTATTGAGAGGATGATGTGGTTAAATAATTCAATTTGTAGTTTAAAATATTTTAAATTGATGTTTTATCATTATATATTGTTTAACCATTCATCTCAGCTTCATTCAGATGTTTAGAATTGATTCTGGAAGTTAATTCTTAGTATAATGTGTTTTCGAGGCTTCCTGTTGAGTTTCTGGGTCAACACTCGAGTACTGGGCATATAATACTCGAGTATTGACATTTGGGGAGTCAATACTCAAGCACTGGACTATTCATACTCGAGCACTGACCTCTGGGACTCAATACTCGAGCAACGGAATCTCCAACACTCTAGCACGGGTTCCTCTGTTTCCTGACAGCTTGGTATATGCCTGGTATTTTGGCCATATCTCCCACAATACAACTCCGATTGATGTGAAATCAGTTTGATATGAAACTAGACTCAAATTGCGTTTCATAGACATAAAGAACAGCATCAAATGATGTCAAAAGAAAGAGATATGAATTTCTAAACATGGTGGTCAAAACTGAACGCATCATGTCTGACCAGTGCTTAATGAATCCATCATAACTTTTATTATATACATTATTTTGGTCTGATTCTTGTTTCATATGAAAATAGACTTGCAGAGATTTCCATTTATGTATTATATGCAAGATTTGGATCTGAATTGAGAGAGTTATGGTTGTTAAAAGATGGGCTACAAGCTGTACTCGAGCACAGAATCACTAATACTCGAGCATCGGGTTTCAGAATCAGGTTTTCACCATAGAACATGCCAATACTCGAGCACTGGGCTCAAAAATCAGTCTTTTTCACTCAGTACTTCCACCCAATACTCGAGCATACACTTCAAGCACTGCCAGCACTTGAGCACAGACACCATATGCTCGAGCATTATGCTTCTAGGACGCGGTGCTGTCAACAAACACTCCAAGTATTGACTGCAAGCACCATCAACACTCGAGTACCAGCATTCCAATACTCGAGCATGGGGTGAAAATTTGTACTGATCACTAACACTCCAAGATAACACTCGAGCATTTACTTCAAGCACACATAACACTCGAGCACCATGATTTTAACACTTGAGTATTGAGACTTTTCAAAACATATTTTTCAATACTTGCACAGAGTACTCGAGCA